>JBAMBJ010001633.1:0-31191 GCA_037043495.1 Drosophila recens
CACATTCACAAAGGAATGTCAAAGGAATCCATAGGGAAAAAAAAAAAAAAAAAAAAAAAAAAATAGGGAAAAAAAAAAAAAAAAAAAAAAAAAAATAGGGATTTTGTATGAAATTCCTTAGGGACTTTAACATTGCGAAGTCCTACGATTGAGGAAAAGGGAACTCTCCATAGAGATTCCCGTACGTTTCTCGTTAGGGAAACCTTGGGGAACTCTGCCGAGAATTCCTCAATGATTCCTCAACGATTCTTATGCGATTTTCGCTAGGGAATCGCCCAGGAATTTTGCTGAAAATTCCTCAATGATTCCCTAACGATAAAAAAATTAATAAAAATTAAAAAAATTAAAAAAATTAAGAAAATTATTCTTTTTATTATATATTTTTATTCAAAAAATTTTTTTTTTTACATTTTTAAGTTAATTTATTAGTAGTTTTTAATGTCCAAAATATAAGTAGTTTATCTTGCCAAGTAGGTGCAGCTCCCACCATATGCCATCGACCACTGCCCTCAGAGAAATCCCAGACAAAGCTCCTTGCATGGTTCCAAGTTTAATTCGTACTCTAAATAAAAAAATAAATACATTAGTTTTCTTCTTTTTAAAATTAATAAATTATATTATAACACACTTACGTTTTGTTTTAGCCGTAGCAGCAGCCGGCAGCGACATTGTCAAATTTTTTCCTTTTTTCTTTGACACGTGCGTTTGCAGCAGCGTTCGACGTTTGTTCGACAGAGACGGAAACAATAAAAAACGAACAGAAACAGCCTCTGTCTCCGTCGCACAATTTTGGTCGACGTCAACGTCGGCCGAAAACTTGTACGATAGAGAGGGAAAGAAACAAAAAGAAACGAACAGCAACAGCCTCTGCCTGCGTCGCTTAAGCAGCACAGGCACGACGCGTCGCGACGTTCATTTTTTTTGGACGTCGGCACGCAACGAAACAAGAGAAACGAACAGAAACAGACGAAAAGTAACTCTGCCTGCGTCGCTCGAGCAGCGGCTGGTCGACGCTGGCAGAATTATTAGAAAAATGACAACAAAATGTCAAAATATTACAACAACCGAAAGGAAAAGGAATTTCATGTCTGAAGGGTGCCTAAAACATAATTATGTTGTGAGTCAAATATTTGCGTAATTACCATAATAACATGTTCAAGTTGTGCTGCATAAAATCGAAATCAATTTCATGTGTTGAAGACAGATAACTTAAAGCACAAGTATGTGTTATTCAAATAAATCTATATGTATATTTATTACAGAATGTGGCAATTGACTATTGCGTTAGTTATAAACTTTCCATATTTAAATATTAATCAAATCTTATTTTAAACATTGGACCAAGTAAAAAATATACTTTATTTGATCGTCGAAAGGGAACGAACAGAGTTAGTAAAAATATCGATCCAAAATTTTAAGTAAGATTCGAATAAAATAAAAAATAAAAACCAGATGATCATCTGGTAGTTGACTTGGAAGTTTAGATCAGGAGTTGAGTCCGACACTTTGAGATTATAGCAAGACCGATAAATTTTCTATAAAATTGATTATCTAAGAAAATTAAAAGATGTCCTTATACATAGTATAACATAGTATAAGATAGTATAAGACTTGATGAAAATGGTATTTGGCAATCCAGAAATTGTGTATTGTGATGACGTGACTTTATAAATAGGAAATGAACTACTTAATATATAAATAAGGACTTTTACATAACATTATCAAGATGAAATTAATAACTAACTTAGGTTTCACAATCTGCCGTTATTATATATGTGTTTCCCCTAAAGATACCCAAATTTGCTACTAACAAGCCCCAACTACAAGAATCTCTGAAACAATGTTAAATAATTTGCACCAAAATTGTGTTATGCCGAATTCCTGTAAGCCTCTTATCAATTTTAGCTAGAATTTTCAGCATGTATCGAAGATATGTATATTAACACAAATGGAACCCACACGTACTGTGAATGCTGACAATACCTGCTAACTTAAATGTTAATTAATTTTTTACACAATAAGCCCAAGTAACCAAATGCAATGCTAGACTGCCACACCGACCGACTGTCTGGTAAATCCGATTCGGCCTGCATACTAACGAGTAAATTATAATGCAGCTGTTGCCAGGTTACTCCACAGTCCACACCGCAAATCCTAAACCAGGCAAAGGACGAGCCACCGCCCCCCAAAAACATTTGCAAATCAATTCATTTCGATATAGAGAGAGCACAGTGGAAACTGGAAACTGAGAATTGAGAACTGTAACTCGACCAGAAGGCTGGACCAAAGTAAATACAACCACATAGCTAATTATGCCGAACACATTTAATACTAATTAATTATGCGTGTGTGTATGTATGTTTATAAGTCTTATGGTCCGTGTGTGTGTGAGAATGCTTATTATACCCTGTAGAAAGTGGGCACAGCTAAAGTTTATAAAGGACCTTAGCAGGCGAATCTTTTAGTTACAGACTTGATTTTTGACAAACAAATAAATTTGTATATGATCTACATATTCTACAAATTTCAGGAAGAAAACAGATACATCAAAGTACATAAAATCACTTAAAATGCCATCTTAGTTTTATTAAACTTCCAACAATAATTCGAGATTTAATATATTTAATAATAAACAAATTAACAGAGCATTAAATAGTTTATCACACAAATATCTTAAATATCTGTTATTTAGTTAAATCATTAACATGTTTGTTTAATTAAAGAAAAAGCCCTAGCTTTAAGCCCTATTTGCGTATTCAGTAGGCATTTATTTCCAAATGTTTACATAATGTATTCCAACATCATGGACATTTAAAAGACAATCGCAAATAAAATTTGCATGCAATGTGCAAGAAATTGCACAAATAAAATACAAATCAAATGCATTGCAATTTACGAGTATAGAAAGGCCAATTACTACACCAGATAAATCTATGTAGTGTGATTAGGGCAACAACTTGAAGTGTTATAAATTAGGTTTCAATGAAAAAGTTTTACAAAAAATTGCACACAAGATGCTCGTAAATTACAATGTACTTTCCAATTTCTAAAATACGAACCTTGAATGGTATGGCCCAGGCATAGTGAGAGATCCAAAAGAATTGCATAATATTTAGCGTATCCTCCGTCATGTGGTTCGTAATGGCGCCAATGTCATGTAGGCCTGCGGGCGGTACAATAAAACGGATTTAAATAAATAACATTTACATACAGTATTTTAATTTAAGGAATTTTTAGTTGAAACGTTTGTAAGGATTTAGGGTGTATTTAATTAATTTTTTATTTTGCTGTTGATTACAAAATTTACCTCATATGAAAGTAACTTAATTGCAACTTAACAGAACCTGTTACATATATTGGATAATCCTTTAAACATTAAAAAACTATATATATTAAAATAACCAAATTATTTCGACTATTAAATTGCCCGTATTGAAACCGACTTTAAATAATTACTGAGCCGATTTTCCTGCTTTTACTAACTTCTAAATCCATCCCAAATTAATACTTTATTATTTTGAAAATTTGAATTTTAATATAAGACCCTTTATTGTTGCTAGACGAGGATTAATGGAATGACGATTTCTTAGAGCATGAAACGACCACTTCTTTTTATATAACTAGATGGTATTTATTTCCAAAATTAATTATAAATTATGATGTGAACAATCGCTTCGCGGGAGTTGCTTAAAAAACTTCGTGTTTTCTCCTCGAGTTCTTTTTGTCTAGTAGCGGGATAATCGAAATATCGATAAGTTGATACATTTCATTCTTACATTTCTATTACATTTCATGTTAATCGATTTCATTTATGTTATGTAGCATTCGTGTTAATAACATTCATATTAAAATTAAAATTATTAAAGAAAATATAAAAATATTCATTTTGGCGGCAACATTCCCCCCTTCGTAAATAACTCTATGGTTGTTTACCAAAACTTAAGCCGACATCCAATACCGCAATTTTTGTCGCTGGTCTTTCCATGATACCTTTTGCAGTTTGAATTGTAGCTCGTCTGACTTGGCCGTCCTTCGCAATGATCGTTTCAATGACACGACCTTTAAGCCACAAGTTCCTTGGAAGATTCTCGTCCACGATGATGACGACGCTCCCGACGGATATTGGCTTACATTTCTCGAACCATTTTACACGCCTGGTAAGCATCGGCGTGTATTCTCTCACCCAACGTTGCCAAAACCGATCTGCGAAAAGTTGAGTTTGATGCCATCGCTGCCTGATATCCAGATGCTCGTTGCAAATAGGCTTGTAGCCGTCAGCAGATCCCAATAACAAGTGATTTGGCGTAAGTGCGATGTCGTCTGCAGACTCTAGGCTTACAAAAGTCAGTGGGCGTGAATTGATTATATATTCTGCTTCCATCAGCGCGCTGCGAAGACCCTCGTCGTTGAACGTGTACGTCGGGCATATGCTCTTCAACACTGTTTTAGTGCTGCGAACAAGACGTTCCCATGCGCCGCCCATATGCGGTGCTCCTGGTGGGTTAAAGCGCCATTTGATGCGATCATACTTGACCATGATCTCGTCGTAATCCAACTTCACGAGTTCCTCTCGTACAGCTTTTTCTGATGCTCGAAAATTTGTTCCATTATCGGAATAAAATTCCGCTGGCATGCCACGTCGCGCCATGAAATTCCGGATGCACATGATGCAGGAGCTTGTATCCAGACTGTATGCTATTTCAATGTGCACTGCCCTGAGTGTTAAGCACGTGAATAGTACTCCCCATCTTTTCTCCTTGTGCCTGCCAACGTTTACCAATATGGGCCCGAAATAGTCCAAGCCAGTATATGTGAATGGCTTGGAGTAGCTGGCCAGCCTTGCTGCCGGTATCGGTGCCATCTGTGGTGGATCGGGAACGGCGTGCATTACCTTGCACTTTTGACAGGCTTGTCGAACCGACCTGAACAGAATGCGTAAGCGAGGGATGTGATACGCACTCTTTATGTTGTTTATGGCTGTCTCATGGTTCAAATGATGCTGCTTTTCGTGGTGTGATTTGACGAGTAGGAATGTTATGTGGTTCTCTCTCGGCAAAACTACTGCATCCTCCATGCTGTTGATAGAATTTAATCGCCCGTGTGTGCGAAGAATACCTTTGACATCAATGTATACGTTTAGCCCGAAAAGTCTGCTTTGCTTGCTGAGTGCGTTGCCTGCTGCCAATGACTGGATCTCGGATGCATACACAGACGCTTGTGCCTGTTGGTAGAGCATGGACTTTGCTCTACTGACCATTTCCGGTGTGACGATTCGTGGCTTGATCTTGCAGTTTACTTTTGCCTTCAAACGTTCCAGGTATAACAGAAATGTCGCGACTGCCCTGTACAGACGGCGCCATTCTGAAAAATAATCGGCATTAATGTGTATGCTCGGTATCTTTCGTGTTGCAAAAACATGTTTTCGCATTTCCGATGTATCCATATCCTGTGAATCGCATTCGAAATTCGTCCACTCAGAATCGGGTAACTGCAAGAAGTCTGGCCCATGTAACCAATTTTCCATTTTTATGGTGCTGTTGACTTTGGTTGCTACATCAGCAACATTCAGTTTTGTTGGTATCCATCGCCACTGTGATACATCGGAGTCTTCGAGAATTTCTCCAACGCGATGCATGACGAACTGCTGGAACTTCCTCGGGTCCATTTTCAGCCATTGTAGAATCGTCTTCGAGTCAGACCAGTATGTAGTCTTGTCGATTTTCAGCCCGCGTGCGTTGCAGACCTTTTTTGCCAGACGTATGCCAACAACAGCAGCTTGAAGTTCCATACGTGGGATGGAAACAGGCTTCAGAGGTGCCACTTTGCTTTTTGCTGCCACAAGCAGACAATCGACGGATTCATCAAGGCAAGTGCGTATGTAGCATGTTGCAGAATAAGCATATTCGCTGGCATCAACGAATGTATGCAGCTCGACGCGTGTTGCCTTCGCCATGTTGTGTGAATAGCATCTTGGGATTTCAGTTGCTTGAACTTGCGGCAGCAAGCTCTTCCACTGTTGCCATTCGTCGAGAAGAGACTCCGGTAACTCTTGATCCCATCCAATGTCTTCTCTCCACACACGCTGAAGTAAGATTTTCAGACCGACTGTGTAACAGGCCACCAGTCCAAGTGGGTCAAAGATCGACATGAGGACCTGTAAGACCTCTCGTTTGGTTGGGATGGAATCTTCTGCCAATACGTCTCGACGAAGCCGTGCAAATCTGAGGATGTACTTAAAGGAATCAGTACTAGGCTCCCAATACATACCCAAAACCTTCTCCGTCTCTCCGAACTGGACTGGACTCTGTGTGGCAGTGTTGATGTCTTTGAGTTGCTTGAGCACACTCGCAGAATTTGAAGCCCAGTTGCGTATCTCGAAGCCACCTTCTTGATGAATCAGCCGAACTTTACTTGCCACCTCGATGGCCTCGTCTTCGCTGTTTGTGCTGTCGATGTAGTCATCTACGTAATGGGCTTCTTTGATGGCTTCATAAGCCCTTGGATACTGCTTGCTGTAGGATTCGGCGTTCTTGTTGCGAACGTAGTGTGCTATGCATGGCGCGCAGCTGATGCCGAAAGTCATCGCGCGCATCACGTATGCAATAAGCTGGTTGCTGTTTTTGTCGAACCACAAAAAACGTTGAGCGTGCATATCTTCAGTCCGTATGTTTATCCGATGAAACATTTCTGCAATATCGCCGCAGACAGCTACTTTGCCAACTCTGAATGCGAGTAGAACCTCCACCAATGGATTTAAGAGATCTGGCCCAGTTAACATAAAGTCATTCAGAGATGCGCCATGGGACTTTGCTGCTGCATCCCAAACTAATCTTATTTTGCTTGGCTTGTTGGGATTCAGCGTGATGAATATGGGCAAATACCATACTCGTCCGTTTGTAGCATTTATTTCCGCTTCAGTGAGTTGGACTGCATACCCTTTCTGAAGCAAGTTTTGAATTTGAGCCTCAATTTTGTCGTACAATTCGGGCTCCTTCGTGATTTTTCTCTTCAAGCAATTGGTGCGTTTGACTGCAGTAGAGTAGCTTTCGGGTAGTGCGGTGTCTGTATTACGCCACAGTAGACCAACTTCAAATTGGCCGTTCACCTTTACGCACGTGTTATTGAGGATTTCGAAAGCTTTCTTGTCATCGCTAGATTGCAGTTGTTTTGGCTCAACTACATCAAATCCAAAGCTTTGTTTCACATCGTCGTGCAGCTCCTGCCAGTTACATTCACAATGATGCATTGTGACGAAGCTTGTACTTGACCCAGTACCTTGCACACTCCAACCAAGCAAACATTTAGAAGCGATTGGATCACTAAATCTGCCTTCTCGAATTTTCCGTGGAACGGCGATGCTCCAATTGTCCATACCAATCAGGAGAGTTGGTAAGACGTTGCTGTATGATGGCAATGGTAAATGCTTTAGATGGGAATATCTCTCCCCCAATACCATTGCGTTGACCGATTGCTTCGGGAGGGCAATGTTTCGAACAGTGTGTACATTGTTTAGCCAGTACCGTTTGCTCGAGCTACAGGCTGATATCTGCATGGACGCACGTACGGACGCTGCTTCATTGCGAGTTGTCTCGCTGGTCCACTGCAAGCATAATGGCATTGGTTCACCCTTAATGCCCAGCATATCGAACGTTGCCTCATCGATGAGTGTGACTGACGATCCTTCATCCAGGAACGCATATGTCCGAATCGTCTTACCAGCTGCATGAAGATTTACTGGTACAATGCGAAAATAATGATCGACCGTGCTATCGGTCTGATGCGTGCTCACAATCGCCTGATTGCTACCAGTATTTGGAGTAACCGTATCCAATCCGTGAAGCAATGGATGATGCCTCTTTGTGCAGCCATCCAATTCACATGGTTTCCTGATGAAACATGCCTGACGATGGTTTTTTAAACATCGAAAGCAAACCCTTTTGGCTTTCACGATCTCCCATCTATCTTTTACAGTTGAACGTTGGAAGACATCACACTGGGCGACGAAGTGTTCCGTTGAAGCACATGCGATACAACTTGATGGATGCTTCTTATGTTGTTGCGGAACCGATGTCCCGCCTTGCGCAGTGCTTTGCTTACTTTGCTGGTTAGCAAACGTTGACGTAGACTCGATATGTGCGTTTACTGTGCTCGTTTTGCTGGCTATCGGCGATACAACGGTTGACGCTGCTTCCGCTATTTGATATAGCCAATCGCTGAACTCCTTGATGATCGGTGATGTGCTGTCTTGGCGCATGGCTTGGCCGCGCATGGCCCAACTGAGCTTGTGTTGACTCGGTAGCTTGTCGATCAGTTCCTTTGCCAGCATGGGATTGTTGAGATGAGCATCCAGTTTGCAAGCTTCCATTGTGGCACAAATATTGCGCACGGCTAATGAAAACTCAATCAAAGCCTCCAACTTATCTTTTGGTGGCTGCAGCTTTCTAACCTTTTCGATGAGCCTCTCCAGAATGTGCTCTGGCCTGCCGAAGAACATCTTGAGCGCACTGATAACCTCTGGAACCATGCTCGGTATGAGCAGCCTATCCTTGACCAGATCGCGCGCCTTTCCTTTCAAACATTTCTGCAGACGCATCATGTTTTCAGTGTGTGAGAAGCCGGCTACTGAAGTGCTGTGGTTAAAGGTGCTGATGAATATCGGCCATTCCTCTGGATCACCGTTGAATGTTGGCAGATCCTTGGGTATCGCATGCCTTGCAGATACCTGAGAGCTTGAGAGACTGTTCTCCGATGCCTGAAATGGACGAGACGGTCCACTTAGTGCTGACATCTCTGCTGGATTCATGCGAGCAAGTAGCTGATACTTCTGCTCGATATATCTCTCTTCCGCGGCTCTCTTTTCAGCTAACATGGCTAGCATTAACTGCTGCTGATGACCCGTCATCTCCATGGATGTGTTTGAGGCTTCTTGATGTGAACTTGTTTCGTCGATCTTTAGAATTGCCTCATCGTTCGGGACTTCCACCTGCTGACTTGTTGTCTCTTTTGAAGTAGTTCCTTGTCGTACTGGTGAATGCAAAATGCGATTTGGGTTTGCGTGCACCATGTGCTCACTAGCGACTTTCTTTGTACATTCAGTGCAATTCCAATCCCGATCCTTGACGCTTTCATCTACGCCTACACAGTTGAAATGGAACCACTGTTTGCATTTATCGCACTGAACCCAACTATCATCAGAACTGTATGGATCGTACTTTTCTTTACATATATCGCACAGCGTCATTTTTTCGTTTTCAAGTCTTTGCGTGTTGATATATGTACGGCGTCTCAAAATGGCGCCTTTTGCGTTGTGTATCTACGCTTGCAAATTATTTCACCACTGTTGCACTTATTACGCAATAAACTGATTGTGCGTACCGGCTACGAAGTGGACTTTATTTCAAGATCAATTACATTCCTTTCCTCATCCAAATTGGCGAAATATGATTTTTGCGAACAATTTCACCACCGTTGCTCTTATTACGCAATAAACTGAATGTGCGTACCGGCGACAAAGTGGCGGAGTTCCAAGTAATGCTTATTTCCCAGAAAAATGTTGAATGACGAAGTTTTATAATTGCATGAAGTTTTTTAAGAATGTTGCTAGACGAGGATTAATGGAATGACGATTTCTTAGAGCATGAAACGACCACTTCTTTTTATATAACTAGATGGTATTTATTTCCAAAATTAATTATAAATTATGATGTGAACAATCGCTTCGCGGGAGTTGCTTAAAAAACTTCGTGTTTTCTCCTCGAGTTCTTTTTGTCTAGTAGCGGGATAATCGAAATATCGATAAGTTGATACATTTCATTCTTACATTTCTATTACATTTCATGTTAATCGATTTCATTTATGTTATGTAGCATTCGTGTTAATAACATTCATATTAAAATTAAAATTATTAAAGAAAATATAAAAATATTCATTTTGGCGGCAACACTTTATCATATTCAAAATAGTTTAAATTTTATCTTTAAAATTTTCTAAAAACTGTTTTAATTTTAAGGATCAGCTTTACCAAGTTATATTGTCAAATAGAGCTCACAATTAATCTCAAATAGAATCCTAATAAATATCTACATAGATATTTATTATTTAATTGACTTAACATCTCAATGAAACCGGAAGTGTATTAACTTTTATAATCAACTGATTGCAATCGACTTACTCTCGACTTACTGGCATATCAAGTATATCAATCTATACGAAAAACAAACAAAGCTCTACCATAAAACCTGTCGGGCAATAAACTTTTGCCGCTGGACATGGTGAAAGCCACTCGAAAAGCAATTTGTCTTTACGGGACGCACACAAAAAGCAGCTCTAATCGCATCTAAAAACAAATAGTAGCCGCTAGTCGAAAGTACAACAATTCCAGCCAGTAACGGCCACGCCCATTTAAGCCAATTACAGATGGACATTTGGCCAGGTTCGCTGCTGGCTGCAAACGCTTCAGCCGTAAAACTTTCAATTAACACCAAACGCACATTTACCTCTGTCAAACACGAGTGTGTTTGATATGGGAAAGGGAAAGAAAAGAAGGGAATAAGAAGAAGGGGAGGATAAAGGAAATGAAAGGGGGTTGAAGGGACAAATCCAAACACTCACCGCCGGAACGCTCTGTTTGTTGTGGGGCATCTACCTCTGCAGGCTTATCATTGGGAGTCAACTTAATGTCGCCATTTTGTTGCACATCAGCAGCAGCAGCAGCAGGGTTGCCACCATCACCATCATCATCAACATCATCATGATGGGCAGCATTGTTGCCACAACCGCTGCTGGCATTTAGAAGCAAACTTTTACGATAAATTAGACCCTGTAGCGATGTTTTAATCCTGATGCCCGTCATATTGAGCACATGCGTTGAGGCCTGTGACAATGCGGCCTGTGCCAATGCGGCCAACAATACAAGCCAAGCAATGCTCCAGCCATTTGTTAGCAAATCCAACCATCTGGCATAGTAAATTCTCACATCGCCAATGCCAATACCCATACTGAATATGTCATCATTATCAACATCATCATCAGCATAGTAAACAACATCATCAGCAAAATCTGTGGCCGCATTAGGGTTACCATCACCTCCCATTTGGGGCTGCTCCAGTGCCGTCGCATAGAGTCCCTCAATATATTGCACTATTTGCTGGATGGCAAGTGGACCAATCAATGCAAATAAATCACCGGCCAACTTTAAAATGCCGCCCAATGCAAACATGCGCCAACTGTTCTTTATATAGCAATACCACAAAGATGGCGCCGTATTCGATTTTTTCTACAATTAAAGAAAATAAAATATATAAATCAGATTAAAATAACGATTTGTTATGATGAAGTGAGTTAATGTAAAAACCAGTTGACACAATGATCTGAAACCTTTACCAAATAATCATAAAATAATAAACAATAATTAGCACTTAAGTTTAATTTTTTTAATTTTTGTAAATTATTAATAAAATAAATTTAAGTTTTACTATATGTGATCATCACAAAGTAATTGTACGAAATGTTTTCTTGCATTGCCATTCGATGTCCACTATGCGCATTACGTATACGACATGTAGTTCACATGAATATGTAATTAATAAGCACATTAATACCAGGCGTTATTTGACTGCTTTGCCATTACTTTGTCATTAAAAGTGCACACAAAACGTCGCATATAAATTGACATTAAAAAAATTACACCCAAGTAAGAAAGTTACATATAAAATGTGAAAAGACTCAAATATAACATGATCTTCAGAAACTGATACTCCAAATTAAGTTTGGTAATATCTAAGATCATTGATCATAATAATATATTTCAAAAATTTGTCTTAGAAGATACCCTATAATTCAGATTTTACATTTGATGATGTCGGAATAACATGACTATACTATATGCATATTATTGCTTATATTATTTTATAATAAAAAAAATTATGCTTAATACTCCCTCTTTTATTATTTTCTGTCTATACAGGGTATACAACAGACAATGAACAAACTTTCACTTTGTTATCAAGTAAATTGTAGAGTCTCTGGACTCATTGCACGCATTTCTTTTTTTATTTGCATTGATAATTTATTGCATTTGGCCAACGGCAGCATTGCATTTAAATAAATAATTAAGCAATTTGCTTGTTGGGCTTTTTGCAAATGAAATACAATATTTTCTTAATGGAATTTCAACAGAGTCGGAGTCTGGCCAGGCCAAAAAAGAAGACTCAATTGTATCCATTTTATTTTTGGCCAGAAGCATTTAATTATTTACATTAAAAATGTATGCTTTTTAATTAAATGATGCTTAATGAGTGCAGTTTTTATTTAATGCATTTAATATATGGTTTATTATGATTACAGTAAAAGCTCTATATGAGAAAGACAGCCAAAGGCCAAAAAGGAATATTGTTTGCTACTAACAGAGAACTTATATTTAATTACTTATATGCATATATGCATGTATATTTAGGAGCAAAATAACGAAATGGCTTAATGCCATTATAGTTTCAATTTTTAAAATAACTCACCTCTTTCTCCGTGTATATATACAGAAATCGATCGTAATGTGCCCTAGCACTGTCCTCCAAACGCATATGGCCAAGATCTTCCAGCTCAAGAGGCTCTTTATAGCCCAGCCAGAGCAAGGGTGTCATCCACCAGAAACAGATCTTGGAATAGAATGTGGCAAGCGAATGCTTATAGCCAATACGTTCATAATCCTCCTCATAATCATCCCGATAGCGCTGTTAAAAAATAAGTTTAAGTTAATTTAAATATATATATATGTGTTATATGTAGATTAAGCTTAAAAGGACGGACTTTGAGTGAAGTTTCTCTACTTTTAAAGTGACAGGGAACACATACATAACATGCCCGTTCTTTTACACATTCTCCAGGCCAAACAAAAAGAAAACAAAGCCAGGCTGAAACTGGACCATAACTCAAAAGCAACTTAGCAACTGGTCTTAAGTTTCGCCAACAGATTTCACTTGCACCTCTCTATTCTTTTGCTCCTCCATCTGGTGCCACAAGCAAAAAGACAAGATGACATTTCGTAGCCTTGCCTTGCATGTGTTACTGCCACTTGTAACATGATACCCTGTACTTATTAAAAAAAGTAGGGTGTGCTTGAAGGCAAACGATTAAACAAAAAATCTTTAAAATTAAAAAAAATATAATTATTTTTTTTTTGACATTTTATATTCATCACCTATTAAAAATTTAACTATGATTTAAATAAATTATTATTAATAAGATATCAGACTTTTCAAGCTCGGATTTCTTCGTCTAACAAGACAGAAAAGAACTTTAAACTTTACTTCATTTCATTTTCTTCGGATATCAGGGTATTTGGTAGTTGATCAATTCAAGAAATATTCTTTAACTTGTTGTTCTTTTTTGTTTTTTTGTGTTGTTTTTGGAATGCAACACGTTTTGTATGCTGCTCAACGCCTTAACAATGGCACTTCGCCTCGACAGTCGACTGTCGTTTGGCTTTTCTTTTGCACAGCCTTTTGTTGAGTTCGTGTCGCTGCTGTTGTTGTTGTTGAAAGTGCTGCAGATTGCCAGTTTTAGCCAGTGTTGTGGCAGTTGTTGTGGCATTTGTTGCACTTAAGCGCCTCTAAAGCAGTCGTTTTTGTGGCACTCGACGTGCGGTCAAGCACGCAACGCCTTGAAGTATGCAAACGCTTTGCCAAACTGACATAAATAAAATATTTGTTGAGCACCAAAGGCTTTGACAGAGAGAAAATAAGATTGAGAGAAACTAAGCGGCAAATCTGCTCTTAACCTCAATTAAAATGTAAACATATTAAAATCCCACTCCGTCTAAACCAATGCTCTCTCCCAACTGAGCTAATCCCTTGTTAAATTAAATAAACCTTTTGTATTGTCATCTCTCATCCCTTCCGTCGTCTGCTCCTCTGTCCTGTTCTGTGCCTCCGACTCGACTATTTGCTCGGCTAATTTTACGCGCACGCTCCGCCAAAATGCAAATGCAAACTGCACTTTCCCCTCACCCCCTACACTTTACTTTATCTCAACATCCGTTTTGCACCCACAACAGCAACAATAACAACATCGAAAAACAAACCGTCCGCCTTGTACGCTTATACTCTAACATTTTCGAGAAAACTGGGCATAATTAAAATAAATTTCATTTTGAAACAAGGTTTAATATTTTAAAATATAGCGACTTTCCAAGTTTCAAATTTACAACTGCTCTAAAAATAAATGAATAAACTATAATTACAAAAAAAAATTAAGCAAAAAAAAAGGAAATAAACAATGTCAGAGATTTAATTTATCGGATATATTTTTAGAGTCTCAAAAATCGACTCTGTTTCTTTTTAAATTTTAACAAAATTATGTATTATTGGAATAGAATGCAATAAAATATAAAAAAATAATTATCAAAAATTTACTTAACATTTTAAAAAGTATAGATTAAAATAAAATACAAAAATATTTACAAAAAAAAAATGGCCAAAAGTTTACACTACATTTTGTTATTTAATTTAAAAATTTATTAATTTAAATTTAATAAACTATGCATTTTATCAAAGCTGCCAAAATATCTTTGAAAATGAGTTTAAAGAAAATAAGTATTTTAACTAAATATATTATTTATTTTAATTTTAAAAAAAAAACTTTTTACTTCTGTTAATTTGTTATTTTACTTTTATAATTATAGAGTATTTAACAGTCGAGTATTTTGGAGACTTCCGTGCTGTTTGTATTTTCGGTTTTTGTGTTCAACGTTGCATGGCATTATTTGCTCACGCCCCTGCCTAACTGCCATTCCGCCATTTTTGAAGCAGCCGCCACGCCCCCCGGCCACGCCAGAAACTTCCTTTATTAAAATTATGCACTGCATGGCGGATCCCAAATTAGGTTGGGTCTTCTATCTCGACTTTCGAGAAGCGAGAGCAAATAAGCACAGCACGTGAAACGGCATTTTGTCAGTGCCGCAGTTTCCGGTACTTCAGCTTTATGAATGGGCGGCAGAAGGGGAAAAATGTTGACAAATGCCCAACGCTCAATTGTTTGCTATAGTCTATGACTGTGCCTTTAGGGTTGTTATCGCCTCTATTGGCTTGCATTTGCCCGTCCTTCTAAAAAGAAACTTTCACAATTACCTCACGGAACAGCACTTACAAATGTATAGCATACTCAGGGGCGTCTTCCATGTGAGCACAAGAATTTACATAGTTTTCTCTTCTTTTTATATAATGGGAAAGGGAAGAGGTTTTTGTGAAACCGATGTTTGCCTTCCATTTGGCTTTTTAGCCTCAGCTGGCATTGATTTGATGTTTGAATATTACTCATACGACATGTGTATGAATATCTCAAAAGAAAAGTTCAAATAACTGCCTGAGAATTGTGAGAGAAGAAGACAGGGAAAGAGATGGAAAGTATGCATGCTGAGCATGCCGACACATAAATTTAGCTAAGAATAATCAATAAGAAAAAGATTGAATGAAAAATGCATGCCAACGTTTGCTCATGTTCCAGTCAACGTTAACAGTCACTTGAGCAAGTTGTTGTAAGACTTCTTCTATTTAATATAAGTGTAAGTGCACTTAATTTCTACCTATAAATTTATAACATGTTTGAACACTTAAAGAAGCCTCACTAAGTATGTAATAATATTATACTTAACTGTTTAACTCACTAAGTATGTAATAATATTATACTTAACTGTTTGCCAATTACATAATGAAATGTTACAATTAATATCAAACAATAAATTTTGTTTCTACTGTCTACTATCGTAGTTTCTACTCTCTAACTTATCACATCTTTTTATTCGCCCACAGCCCCACTAAGTGTGTTATACTTTTCACTTTTTTTTGCAATGATTAATTTTTGATATGCACATTTTTTTGCCAACTTATACACTTTTGTGTGCTACTATCACATGCAACAGCATTAGTGCATTTGGCTGCATAACAATGACGAGCAGAAGAAGTTGAGGTCCAACTTTGGTCCCCCGACCAACCAGCTCCAACGCCGTTAGCAAACACTGGCAAATATGTATAGTATAAACACAGCCGTATACAGTGAGTTTTATATATACTCGCTATCTTCTTGCCAGAGTCGAGGTTTCTTCTTTGCATTGGCCAAAAAGGTAAGCGCCTAATGTAACTTTAATGTTTTTATTTGCTTTGCTACTTTACAGCGCTTATTGCTCTGTGCCTCTTTTAGTCTATCCTTCTCTCCTTCTTCTTCTCCTTATTATTATTGTTATTACTGTAGTTGTTGTTGTTATTGTTTGTCTCTTATTGCTGGGTATCTGTGTGGCGAGTAAGTTTGTCTGTGTGTCCTGTGTGGCAACTTTGGATTTCCGGTCTCAAGCGGAAATAATGTCAAGCATGAGGAGACACACGAACTGAAGCTGAAGCTTTCCTTCTTCTGAGCTTTGCGCTTACTTCAACTGCTTAAATATTGAACTAGTTTTCGGGGGCATATTATATGTAAATTTCGTTAAAGGGATTTGCTAAAGCACACTTGCAGAAAATTATGCAGAAATATGCATAGATTGAGGTATCTTTTAGAATATGTAAGTAGATTGATTTACAAATTTATTTAATCTGATAAAATTCTCAAGTTGAGAAGCTTATTAAGCTTACTATTATTTATATTTGATTTAAGATATTGTTATTAATCAACTTAAAAAATATACAAAATTTCTCCTTATAGCATATACGCTATTTAATCTCACATTTATATAATTATTTGAGCCTCTTAACTAAATAAAAGCAAAGGGAACCTGATCTCATTGCACCTACTCCCAAGAAACCAGACACATTTCTTATGATATTGTTCTATGTTCAAATATTTTTGAAACATTTAATTGAAATAAACAGAATTGACCTTCACTCACCTCTTTATAAATGGTATATCCATCAAATACGGCCAAGGTCAATAAGCTGAGCACGGTGATGCTGACCAAACTGGTCTCCAGTTCCAAGAAATCTTCATAATAGAACACCTCGGCCAGTTCATCAATGCGCAGGAGGAAAACCAACACTTCCACTGTGATGCTGCCATACAAAAAGTCTGCGAAATGAGGCGGCAATTGATTAATTTTGCTGACAGCAACTTTTCAGAGTCTACAAAACACACACACACTTTCGTATGTAGATACGCACCTGTCACCTTTTTGCGCTCGAGCAGACGATGATAGCACATTAGCATAATTGTCAACAGAATGGCGGCCAAAGCATTCCACACGGCGCCAGAGCCGATGACAATCATAACATTCAGTTCCATGGGCGACGACTCAAAGAGCTGGTTCAGTTGCGCGACATGGCGCTGTGGCAACAGACTTCTGGCCAACTCCAGACTATTAACGGCCAGCAGAAGCAGCGAAACAGCTGCGCGCAAATTGTGAAATGCTAGCAAAGTTTTATGGCACCTGCAATGAAAAGCGGAAACGGAAAGAAACAGCAACAGAAACGTTAATAAGCAAAACAAACACACACTGTCAAAGATGGTCAGTTATCAGAGATGTGAGCGTGACGCCAGCAGGATTTCGTGACACGAGAACTAATAGGAACAGTCGAAGATTATAGATAGTAAAAAAGAAACGACCAAAAATGGCTGGTGATGGAGCAATCTTGGTAATTTTTTACATATTGTGTGACAGACTCAAAATAATGTAAGAAATAAAATAATATTGATAATGATAAATAAAATATAATATGAGTTGTGATAAAAAATAATGATCAAACACCTCCACTTTGTGAACAGTTTACAGGAATCATAACAAACCCGTATGACCACTTAGGAATCAATCTCGTAATTTTTTGCCTAACAATCACAGAAACAGGAAAAAAAAACATAAGATATTTAAAAATATACATACATATGTATATAACACGATCCTAAAAAACATTTTTAATACAATTTTTCTAAAATATTTAAAGCAGTAATTTGAGGTAGAAACAGAGATTATTTGTTCTAGAGACTCATGAATCTTTTGGTCGGGACATTCACGTGTTTTAAGGGGTCTTCTGGGCGTTTTTTTTTTTAAATCGTGGAAAGAAAACGCGTAAAGATTTTCTATTTCTGTTTTTTTATTAGGTTAGAAAACTTATTGAAAAAATTAAAAAAAAAAATTTACATTGGGGTTAAATGTTCACGACCTTCAAAAAAAGGATTAAAAAATAAGGTATGTCCAATGCTCACACGATTGCGGGAGTAAACTGCATTCGAAAAAAAACGGGGAGCTTGTTAACATGAATGCTTCTATCGCCCGTGCCTCGTGAAATTTTTTGGTAGAAATGACAGTCATTCGAAAATGAAAAATCGATTTTCACTCTTTTTTTTGTAGTCCAAAGTACAAAAAAATTTTTTGTCGATGATCGGGGCAGGGACAATTGCGTCGTTTGACACTTCACAATTGGTCCAGAAAAAACTTGAGTAATCGTGTAAACATCTTTGCAAAACATGATTTCGGGAAAAAGACGTTTAAAGTTTTTAATTCTCTTGCATTAACATTAACATTCCTTTACAAAAATGGCTGTATCTCTGAAACTCTTACGAATTTTTAGGGCATTTTTTTTTTTAATTTTTTAATGTCTAAGCTATAGAAATATGAACAAAAAAATCGAAAATGAAAAATATATGCACGTACGCATCACTAGATTCACAAATTGGTAGATAGGTAAGTGGAAAAGGTAGCAACTCCATACTAAAAGCAAGTAGGTAAGTAGTGAGCCAAAGCACAGCGCATAAATATTACAATATCAACAATTTTGAGTTTAATTAAGTGAAGTGGCAACCAAAGCAGACTGGCTCTCAGTCTGTGTGTGTGTGTTGAATGTGTGCCTGTTCAAGTGTTTTTTGTAATTGCCACAATTATATTCAAGTGTTTATGCCACACGGCTTCTCTCTCTTTTGTCCGGTCTGGTTTCAAGTTCAGACTATGCTCCTGGCATGTCTGTTTGTTGCTGTTGATGATATTTGCTGTTGCTGTTGTTTTTGTTGTTTTTCCGGCAGTGACTGAGCCTGGCCATAATCTTAAGTGTGATATATGGCGCCCACTTGACTGGCGCACTTTTTGATTGCATTTCCATGGTTTCACATTCAAAATAAGTAACAAACTTCTAATAGACATTAAAGTGGTGTCTCATATCAGATTAGACCATGAGGGGCATTCTTAGCCGAAAACTTCTTTTTAAATAGAACAATTGGAATGTTATTATTGTAAGGGTTCAAGAGTAGATTACTTTGCATTAAAATCATATTATTTATTAAAATTTAAATGTAGAAAGAATTTGGAAACAACGAGCAAAATGATATTCCGTTGAAAGTTTGAAGTTGGCTTGAAGAGTGAAGTTTAAAATGTTGTCTTATACTAATTATGACTCAAAGAAGTGATTGTAAGCTAAAAGTTTTTTAAATTTATTACAAATATTTTGACTCTAAACTTTAAGGAAATTCTTGTTTTTTCATATTCCAGTCAAATTTTAGATAAGAGATATATTTGATACTTTAAGTAAACTGCAAACTTATTTAGACATTCAAAAAAAGTGTGTCTATATTTACTATAAATTAAAATAAAATAGTTAAACACTTAAATTTCTTCTTAAAAAATACAGTACAACTTTGACAATGGTAAAGTTGTGGCACACTCAAGGACATATGAGTCCTTGACTAACTATCTATATATTCAAGACACAACGAATATGAAAAGTGTGTGCTTCCTCTTCAGTAGTTTTTCACGCACTCACACACAGATATATTTAATGATGTGCAAAAATGTGGCATACTTTTTGGCTGAACAACGTGAACACGTTTACACGTTGCCACATGGAAGTGCGAAAGGTGCACCAACTGAGAAGTGGTAACAAAAGGAGGATGGAGGTGTGGCAAACAGTTAACTTGCGTCCGCAATGCCGTTGAAATATTATTTATTGCAAATACTATTGCATACTATTTGGCGCAGTGGCGCCCCAATGCACTCTGTGCCTTACCCCAAACAATTGTCTCTTTTTTGTACATTTTAATTTTTTAGCGCGACAACAACTTTGTTTATATATACATATATATAAAAAATATATATGGTATTGAGAGTGGGAGGCTATTTTATTTATTGTGTTCACAGACTGTCTATAAATTTAATGAAAAATGCCTGCCTTGACAGGCAGCTGAGGCGTGGCATGCCACGGATCGAGACAGACGACTGTGGACAGTGGACAGACGTGCAGCCCTTATATATTAATTACTTTTTTGACCGCTCTAAAAGTGCATGAATAATTGATTTCAATTTTTGGTAAAAATGTGCACAATATGCATTTTTTGCGTTAGGTTTTCATTTTCTCGTTTTCTTGTTCTATTTTATTGGCCTCCCACTCAGAGAACAACAATGTGTATTTAAATGCAGCGCCCCAAAGAAAATAATAAAAAATGCAAAGCTATTTGAAATTGTTTACTACTTTTCAATACCCTGTAGACGTCGAATGTGTGAAAAGGCAGATTTGCAGGCTGTAGATGACATACCAGAATCTAATATAACAAAAACTGTCTATAAAATATGCAACATACATATGTATGTAATAATGGGTTGGTTTTAATTCAAAGTGAAATCCTTTAAATCAAAATATAAACAGAATAGACGGAAATATAAATTAAAAGTGATGAGGCACTGTATTTTGGTAGAATAACATTTTAATAGACAGTTCTTAAGTTCTAAATACGAAAGCAAAGTTCCCAGGGTATCCCTTAGTCGCATTGTTTAATAAAAAGGCATCACGAATCTCTTTTTTGTTGATTTCCTCTATTTTTCCATTGTTCATTTTTAGTTCAGGTGCAACATTTTTTATTGATAGGCTGTTTGTTTGCACTTGTTGTATTTAAAATTAATAGTCGTTGATTGAAAAGTTTGGACAAGTCTATAATTTGTAGCTACGTAATTTGAATATATACACGTACATATGCATACATACATCAATTTTTTTGTTTTATAAATGTATATAAATTAGTTTTTCAATTTGTTGTAGTTGATAAATGATAAATGATGGTAATTTAATTGTTTTGTTGGAATTTTGTATTGTAAGATATAACAATATTTGTATACATTTTCAAGCAACTGAAATGAATTTTAAGAAAATTAAATGTTGATAAGCGTAAATTAACTGTACGAAATCAAAGAAATGCTTAAATGGAGTATATGTATGTACATATGGATATCTGTTTTACATATAGCAAGAATTATGCTATCGATGCATGCTATTTGCAAGCATACATATAAATATCTTATAATATCCTTCAACTCTTTGAACTGCATACATTTCCATGGCATATTTTCGTTGTTGAATTATCGCGCATTATTTAACACTTGCAATTATTGGTTGCCTTTCAATTTTCAAACACTTGAAAAAGATCTTTAAATGCCTTTCGCAACACAAATAACTGAAGATAGTGAATTATAAATACCCTATCCAAATTTCTATGTTAAACAATGAACATAGAAGAATAAAATGAAATAAAAGTTTTGTAAATAAATGTAAATTAAATTTCAACCAAACGCTCCTTTTATATATGATATAATATTTTTAACAGATTTATTATGCATTAAAAAAAATTAAAATTTTTTTCTAATATTTAAGAATATTCAGATATATAATTTATCAGCTGGTCAAGAAAAAATATCTTTACGTCCCAATAGCCGTACATACTTCGTCACAAAGTTATAATACTCTCACTTTCCATGGCCAGTCATTTGAAATGCAATTTATTGCTGCTTGATTCGTTGGAAAACGTGTACTACCAGATATCCAAGTGTGAAAATCGGCAACATGCCACACGTCACCTCACACCTCATCCCGCCCCTTTGCGATCTTCGCACTCCACCCATAGAAATTGTCTGTCTGTCCTTTTGCAAGTTTAACGAAGCACAAGTGTGGCAAATTAAGAAATCTAATAAAATTTTAAAATACGCTCGCAGAGTTTTCGAGTTGAAATACACAGAGAAACATGTTGAATAAAATGCACCTCACAGTTTTTCGAATTGGAGCAACTGATTTGTTTACCGAATGATCCAAAAATACCAGAAAATTGCATTGAAGTGCAGTTGTAGTTGTTGTTGTTGTGATGTTGTTGTAGATGTTGTTGTTGTTGTTGCTGTTGTTGTAGATGCTGTTGCTGCTGCTGCTGTTGTATATGTTGTTGCTGTGAAGCGCGTTGCTGTTGTTTTTGTTGATACTGTTGCTGCTGCTGTTGTTCATATTATATTTGTTGTTGCTGTTGTTTTTACTTCTTCTTGCTGCTGTTGTTGTATATGTTGTTGCTGTTGTTGTAGATGTTGTTGTGGATGTTGTTGCTGCTGCTCTTGTTCTTGCTATTGGAACTATCGCCTTGGCACGAGCCACTATTTCTCAAGTGCCGGATATATTATTACCCATCGGGAGTTGATTTTTTATGAATGAATAAAAGCGCACTCATTGCACTCACGAGTGTGTGTGTGTGCAATTGAATTGTTTGTTTTGTTGCTGCTGCTGTTGTTGTTAATGCATTTTATTCAAACTGTTTATTGATGCGTATTCCTGCTTAAGGGGTGAATTATTCGGTACTTGCAAATAGAGAGTGCTGTGAGTTCTATGAGTTTCGGATATCAATGATATTTTAAATGCATTCAAGTGCTCTTCAATTGCACGGAGTGTGTGTAGGGAGATTATGGGTGGTATTACATTCTTGGTAGAGTCCAAGGTGGTATTATGCATTTGGATAATGTTTACATTATTGTATTATCAATTAAAAGTTGTCAAAGAGAATTCCAAAAGAGTTTATAACACGCTATATTTATTGGAAATTTATAAAATGGGTAAGATCTGAGTCATTTTAAATAAATATTTTATTTTAAGATTTTAAGTAGGAAGTTTTCTAACAGTTTAGTAGACAATATAAAAAGACAATCAAATAAAGGCTTTCAAAATATTTTCTCAAAACCTGAAGAATCCAACGAACTAAGAAAAAATTAAGAGAGCTGAAGAATTTAGAAATTTTCGACAAAACAATTATTAATACAGACCCTAAATAAATATTAAATAAATAAGGAAATCAATAAATATTTTTTATTTAATATTTAAAAAAGAAATAAAAATAATAAAAATAATAATAAATAACAATGAATTAATTCAAATTCAAATTAATTATTAAGATTGCCAAACAAAATACCCTTATTTATGATAGAGCGTGAACTCACAAAGATGATAATAAAAATAAGATAAAGATAATAAGCATTTTTAAAACTATAATTATGTTTCAAATCTGATATATTCTGAACCAGAAACAAAATAATTTCCTGTCAACAGTTAACAAATTTAAATTAGCAACATTCTACTCATTAAAGTCTCATCATTGTTATTTGTAAGCATTTGAAATTTATTTATTAATCAACAATGATAAGTTCTAAAGTTATAGATAAATTTATTTGCTCTAAATTCCTAGGCATTTAAGGATGGATTCACTTCAATTAAGTAGATTGCATTGACCACAGATAAATACTTGTGTACATATGCCAACCACAAATATTGAATCGACAATGAGGAGACACTGTTGCTGTTGTTGAATGTTTTTGCTGTGTGTTGATGCCTCGTTTGCAGCTGCAACCAGATGATGAAGATATATGTGCATATTGAATGACCAATGATCCAATGATCCATCCAATGCTCCAATGCAGCCACTCAAACAGCGGCTCATTTCATTTACGAGTGGTTCAGTGGTTCAACGCTAACCGATGACAAGACCAAATAACCAAAACAAACTCAAACAACCAAAACACTTCCAAAGAAATTCCTATGAGAAACAAAGCAAAAAAAAATATGAAAAAAAATAATAAAAAGAAAACTCGTAAAGCTTCTTGATTACATGTTTGTTTGTATGCAAACTGGAGTAAACTTTTATTAATTGAACGGACATACATGCGAGTCTGTGGCAAGAAGACAACAACGATGACGGCGCAGTGCACCAACGGCCACAGTCACAGCCACAAAACGTTGCCACCTCCGAACGTCGCGACGTCCGTTCACTGATCCACAAAACAAACACAGATTATTCGAATAGCAGATGCCCTTTAACTGGCGACATAGAAAGTCAAGTTGTAACTCAATTCAGAATATAGAAAAAAGTGTTTTCTTTGACTTCAAAGATTGCAATCAGATCTAAAACTTTAAGAATGCATAATATTTCAAAATCAAAAAAAAAAACAGCCAAAAAATCCAAAATATTAATAAGTCTAAAAAAATGAAAAGTATCTTTAAATTTTTAAAGAATTGCTTTATAATAAAATTTTTTTCTATTTTAATCAGAATTCTTAAAATATTATCTAAAAAATATTTTACAAACTAATATATTAAGAGCGTATGAAAATCGATAGTATTTGCATATTGTACAGCTATTATACTTTTTAAGACATTCTACCGATAGGGAAACTAAATCTAAAAACAGTTCCGTAATAAGTTGAAATAAGTCAGCCATTAATAATATACATATGTATATTAAAAAATAAAAAATTTTTACTTGAATCAAAAACAGGATAAATAATATAAATTATTAATTAAGAATATTATTTTATCACAATAGGAACAAATATTTAAAAAGTTTTACAACTTTTTGATCTACGAAATAAACTAAAGGCATTTATTCGAATATTCGTAGCTAAATATAAATTGGTACAAGTAATTGGCAGAAGAAAACTTCAAGATAATTTGAAAAGCTATTAAACGTATCTTAATATGCTTTCTTAAAGATTTTAGAGCATTTTCAATGCGACTTGATGAAATGTTTACCTAGATATATGTATGAAATAAAACTTTTTTTATTTGACTGATGTCACGGCTGTCAGTAAATAATTCAAATGATTTTGCAACTAGATTTAGATTTCATGTTTTGTGTCGTCGTCGTTGTTGTTGTTGTTGCTGTTGCTGTTGCTGTTTGTTGTCGTCGGCGCTAAATGGAAATGTATCTTTTTATGTATCTGCGTATCTGCATCTGCACAGACAATTTGGTCGTTTAGTCACACAGTCAGAGTCGGTCATTAGGCAAGTGTCTGGGGAGGTATTAAAGTCCAGTTTCGAATGCGCCATGGGATTTTTTTTTACACTCACAAATAAAAACCATATACTCGTAGTTTATTAAGAAAACTGCATCCCTGAGATACTAAATTTATTTATTAAATGCATATGTGGAAAATAATACGTAGAGCAATTTTTGATTTCATTGTTGTCTGTTTTTGGGGCCCGCCACATTTATTTCAACAGCTGGCCAAGCGCCACATGAGTAATATGCCATCCCCTTCCACCTCCTACACCCCCTTTTCTCCTTCTCGCATTCCCTCCTCACCCCCTTTCGTCATTCTTCTGGCAGCGTTTATATACAAAGACTGCGTCGGTTTGCTGCCTTTGCATATTGTTTATAAACGCATGCGCTAAATTTAAACAAAAAGTTCCCATTTGTTTATCCGGGGCCAAATATTCTTTAAGCTTTTTAGTCACTTGCTATGTCAAAAGGGTTGCAAGACTTTGCCTAGAAATTGCAGAAAATCCAAACAATACAAGTGATCGAGAGTGTAAATAGTTTTTAAAAGGTATACGATTTAAATTAAATTTATTTAGTATCTAACTGTTAGCGACCAATCTATCTCTTAGTTAATGCCTTAAGAGTTTGATAAAGAAGATATCCAACACTTTTCATTAAAATAATTATCAAATCCGAAGCTTACGAACTCTTAACTCTTTCAATTCTACTTATTATTATTATAAAAAAATAGTATTCCAAATCACATTTATTTTGAAACTAATTAATCATTTTCCCTCTTTTCGAAATGCAACTTTTCAACAGCCTCTGAACTCTTTTAAAAATTTTAAAAATTAAGATGACTTTTAAAGAAAATTTAAAACTTGTTTATGGTTTGACATAATAATTATTTAAGCTATACGTATAAACCATATGTTTGCAGGAACAATTGTAAATATATAGCTCCTATTCACATATACGCATCGTTCGGATAACCCCACGAAATGATAATCCCTTGGGCACCTTTTTCGATATCATAGATCTTGATCCGCTCTGTATTAGATTTCTGCCCATCATCGGTAAAAGAGTTCGTAACAAAATGGGAAAAACTTTCCTAATTTAAGTCATAGTTCGCATTTTCCACACAATATCAATTTACAATATAATTTTAAAAAAAGACAAACACATTCAATTTTTTTAAATTTCCAGTCTAGGCAAACAGTGTAAAAATTTAACTTAAATGTAAATACTTTGAAACGTTTATTGGTGTTTAAAAAATTTCTCAAGGGTTACTTTAATAAACGAATATGAAAATTCAATCTGTGTCTGTTTTCCCATTTGTTTGTCATGCTGTTCCAATCATGAGGGAACGTTTTCACCACCAAAAGAGCTTTATCAATTAGTCACGGAATATTCCAATTTATATTTCTATGCGTTTTTAAAATAGCTTTCAATTTATATGGCATCCACTGAAATGGCATGAAAATAAAATAATGAAATATTAACATGCTTCGAGCATTCAAAACTTATATACACATGTACATACATATGTACATATGTATATGGGGCAGATTTTCCATCAATGAGATATAAATTGATGGCTCGTTACGATTTGAAATGAGTGGCAAGACCTTAAGATACAGATAGAGTAAAAGCTTAAATAGCAGAAATTACTATAAGGAAAGGAGTTTTAAGGAATAGTTTAGAAGATTCAATATCTTAACGATATAGTATAAAACGAAAACTGATAAGTTAATAAATATATTGAAACGATTTCAAAGATAATCTGTGATACACACTAAAAATATTCAGTTGAACCAAGTTTCATGAAATAGATAGAATTTAGATATTTTTTTGCATGGAAACCGTCAATACAATTTACATATATGTATGTATATACGGTGGCGGCAATATTAATAGGGACACACTTTTTTTTACTATAACAGCTATTGTAAGTAAAGTCTTCAAATTTAAAAAATATATTTGGAAAGGTCATCTAAATTCCGTTTGAATGATGTATAAATTTCCTTAACCCATTAAGTACCCATTGAAATATTCGAATTTTAAAAAAAGTCTACTTTTTCAACTTTTTTCCTCGATTTTTTCCAAAAAATGTTGGGATGCAAAAACATTCTTCAAACAATTCTAAGAGTAACTGCAAAAGAAAATTTTCAAAAATATTTTTGCTAGTAATTTTTATAATTTTTTGAAAATCCTAAAAATTACCATTTTAACCCATTTTTCCTCATTTTCATGCAAAAAGTGCCTTTTTTGCAGTTTTCAAAAAATTATAAAAATTACTAGCAAAAATATTTTTGAAAATTTTCTTTTGCAGTTACTCTTAGAATTGTTTGAAGAATGTTTTTGCATCCCAACATTTTTTGGAAAAATCGAGGAAAAAAGTTGAAAAAGTAGACTTTTTTTAAAATTCGAATATTTCAATGGGTACTTAATGGGTTAAGGAAATTTATACATCATTCAAACGGAATTTAGATGACCTTTCCAAATATATTTTTTAAATTTGAAGACTTTACTTACAATAGCTGTTATAGTAAAAGAAAGTGTGTCCCTATTAATATTTCCGCCACTGTATATATATAACAACAACAAAACAAAATAGAAAACTTAAATAATTTAGAGCATAAAGCATCTAGAATTTTAACTTACTTTTCATATTTTCTCCAGATATAAACGCAACCCACAATCAGCACAAATATGGAGCAACAAGTTAAAACATATTTAATACGATCTATGCCACAAATATCGGTTTGCAAGTTATCATATGTGGCCCGAACTTGACCGGTTAACTGGTCACAGCGTATTAGATTAAAAAACTGTTTCATTTTGGAGATAAGATCAAGATACTTAAATCTTTAATGCATTACTCGTAATTTGTGACTTTCACTTCATAAGAATATAGGGTATTGAATCAGGCACAGTCTTTGGGTAATTTATTTTCGAAATTTATTCAATTCAATTTCAATTTTCAACAATTAAACGAAACACAGACGCGATATAGAATCCGAAAATTTTGCGCACCCAAAAGTTGGATATTTTGAAACCACACCAAAGATTCGAAATGTAAACAAATTATTTCGCAATTACAAATACTTGAGCAACTGTATGTAAATATACCGCAATATGGTAATTGTAGTTGTTATTTTCGTAACGAGATTTTTCGATACACACACATTAAACGCATGCCGTTTGTACGTTTTACTTTTAATTATGACTTTTTATCGTAATTGTTTTGAATATACAGTGAACCACTAATGTCTTCATACAGCAGCAACTTTTTACTTTGTTAGCTTATAAAATCCAATCCGACAAAGATACGAAAAAAATTTAAATGCAGTATGTTTAATTCATTTATTTTCTTTCGTTATTCATTTATATATATTTGATAGTTCAAGCTTTTCTTTCTTGATACAAGTTTAAACACAAAAAGTCGCAAAATTTATGCCCCAAAAGTCTTCATACAGCAAGAAAATACATGCTTGCAGACGCTAGAAATGTAACGGTGATTTGCAAAAAGTGTGCGTAGCGAGTTCTTAGAATGCGTCTGCATTGATTCTGACGAAATTGTTTGAGTTTTGTATCATTTTCACAAGATAAGCCCAAATATGCCAGGCAAACATTTATCTCTGGAGAAAAGGAAGATTATCCTTAATTTACATGGCAAGGAAGGAAAATCTTACGCTGAAATTGCCAGATTAGTAGGCAGTCCACGAGCCACTGTTCAATCCGTCATTAAACGCTTTAAATATGAAGGCCGTGTGGAGAATAAAACCAAATCGGGACGCCCTGAAGCTCTTTCAAACGGAGAAAAGCTGAAAATAAAGCGCATGGTGGCCACTGATCCTTTCATAAGTGCTCGAAATGTCAGAGGAGAGCTTACACAATCCAGCCAAAGAGAGGTCAGTGCAGAGACAGTAAGGAGAGCGATGGTAGATGCCGGGTACAAGTCGTGCACTCCTCGGCGAAAGCCATTGGTGAATGCCATAAACAGGAAAAAACGTTTGGACTTCGCCATGCAGTACCAAAGTGCGCCTCCAGAGTTTTGGCAAAAAGTTATATTCTCTGATGAATCAAAATACAATATATTTGGGTCGGACGGAAGGCTACGTGTGTGGAGAAAGACTGGCGAGGCCTATAATCCAAAAAACACCATTAAGACGGTCAAGCATGGTGGTGGTGGAGTTATGGTATGGGGTTGTATGGCGGCTAGCGGCGTTGGAAACCTCGAAATAATCAATGGCGTGATGGATCACAGGTCCTACATTGATATTCTCAAAAGAAATTTGGGTGAAAGTGCTGAAAAATTGGGTCTTGCCAACGATTATTATTTTCAACAGGACAACGACCCGAAACATACGGCACATAACACACGGATGTACCTATTGTACAATGTCCCCCATTTGCTAAAAACGCCGCCGCAAAGTCCGGATCTTAATCCTATTGAGCACATGTGGAATATGCTTGAAAAAAAAATAAGAAGCCACCATATCAGTTCAAAACCAACGCTCATTCAGGCTTTAAAAGAGGAGTGGGCCAAGACAGACCAATCTTTTACTAAAAAATTGGTTGATTCCATGCCTAACCGTCTAAGAGCAGTTATTAAAAACAAAGGCTATCCCACAAAATATTAAAAATTTTTTATCTTAAGTTATTATAATTAATATGAATTTTGTTTCTTATATTTACGTTCCTGTATGAAGACTTTTGGGGCATAAATTTTGCGACTTTTTATGTTTAAACTTGTATCAAGAAAGAAAAGCTTGTACCATCAAATATATATAAATGAATAACGAAAGAAAATAAATGAATTAAACATACTGCATTTAAATTTTTTTCGTATCTTTGTCGGATTGGATTTTATAAGCTAACAAAGTAAAAAGTTGCTGCTGTATGAAGACATTAGTGGTTCACTGTAAACAAAAAGAAATATGCGCACGTTTCGACTGATTCGAAGAATCCGACCACTGAAAACTTTCCAGTTAACGGCAACGCAACCGTCTGCAGCCGAGCGACGCAACGTACTGAAAGAAACGGTAAAAATTTTCAAAAAACAAAAAGAATTCTCGCTGAGAAGCTGTGCGTGCGTGACTGCGAGAGAGTGGGAGAGCAACAGGGAAAAGCAGAGCGAGCGAGTGAGCGAACTGCACGTGCACGATCGTGCAAAAGTTCTTCGCTCGTCTTTTGTTGTTGTTATACTCTGTATTGATTGCTATGTTAGAAAGAGAGTATACGACAACGTTCACACAACAATTTTTGGGTAACATGTTCTGCTTTCGATATTTACTAAACAATATTTATAATAATAGGAATAATAGTTTCTATCTTAAATGAAAACAAAAATAAGAAGAGAACAAATTTTTATTTTTGTACTTTTGAAATTAAAAAAAAGTTGTCAAGAGCAATCTTCGGCTAACAGAGAACAACTACAGACAAACTCTTAATAATTGTATGGACTCTGCCCAGTGCAGAGTATATTGAAAATTAAAAGACGTCTGCTTGCTTTCGATCTCCAATATGCAATGATTTAATGTTCTCAAATTACAGAGGCTGAGACCTCTAGTATAACAAAAGCTCTTCGTGAGCGACTTCAGTGTTTACAGCAGGCATGCCAATTTGGCATATTTGCTGATAGATTTGCTGATGATAAGAAAATTTGGAAGAAATAATATAAAAATATGGTACTGTTTTTAAGCATTCTGTTATTTTATGTCTACCTTCTTTCCATTCTTATTCAGAAATAAAATAAAAGTTTGCTAAAAAAGCAGTACCATAATTTTTATAATTTCTTTAAAATTTGACTATTCAAATCTGTCATATGTTTAACGGACTAATTTTGGCAACGCTGGTTTACAGTTGTTTGATTACAATTTAGGGTATCAAAATAGGACAAAATTACAAATGAATATAAAGGAATGAATAAATTGAATTATGTATTTGCAAATGTGACGATGTCCTCAAACAATAATAATATTTATAATGTAATATTATAATAATTTTTATAATAATAGTAATTTCTATCTTAATTGAAAAGGAAAATAAAATAGAAAAAACTTTTGTTTCTGTACTTTAAAATTAAAAAAAAATAGTTAAGGGCATTGAATCTTCGGCTAACATAACACAATTTAATCTCTCAATAATATTATTTACGATATAATATGTAATATA
>JBAMBJ010001634.1:0-54376 GCA_037043495.1 Drosophila recens
AGTTGAAATTTGGACTTTAAATGAGTCAACACTGTTTTAGAATTGGTCTAGCTATTAAACTGAAATCTTGTTTTTGTTTTGTTCTAGCTGTCCTCTTCAAGAATAGCATCAAAAGACACAACATAATATTATTTTGATATTGCAGCGTGAGCAACTTGCAAGTAGAGCAGTTAATAAAAAAATTAAAAACCCATTTAAAACAAAGTTATTGTGCAATGGAAGGGTTTAATTTTATAAATAAGGGTATTATCTATATTTATACAACAAAAAGTATATGTACTTCCTGCTGTGTTTTGTGTAAGTCGGTATTGTATTAAGTACGTTATTTTAGTCGTTCTGTGTTTGTCTTTGCTGTGTTTCGTTAGAGTTTTCGATATGAAGGTAAAGTCAGGAATCAAAAAATCTTTTTGTATATTATGAATTAACATTTGAAGATTATGTGATGTTAATTTCAAGTGCCGATAGGCGCCCAGGCTCTTGCTGTATACAAAAATGTAACCTAACCTCAACTTTAAAAAAACACATGTATTTTCTTTGGCAGCTATATGATATAGTGGTCTGGCCTCGACCAAATTTGGTCAGAATGCATTAGGCCATCTCAAATGCATATTGTGTCAGTTTGGTTGAGATATCTCAAACAACAAAAAAGTTGTTCATACTATGACTTGATTTTCGACTGATCGTTCATAATCATATGATATAGTGGTCCGATTTCAACCAAATTTGGTCAGGATGTATGGGACCATCTTATATGCATGTTCTGTCAGTTTGGTTCAGATATCTCAAACAACAAAAATGTTTTTCAACAAATACTCGGTTTTCGACTGATCGTTCCTATGGCAGCTATAAGATATAGAGGTCCTAATTTAATCAAATTTAGTCAAGGTGTATGGGTCCATCCCATATACAAATTCTGTAAGTTTGGTTCAGATGTGTCAAACAACAAAAAAGTTTTTCATACAAACACCTGATTTCAGACCGATAGTTCATATGACAGCTATATGATATGGTGGTCCGATCCGGCTGATTTTTATACATAATCTTACTATAAATTTAAAAAAAATTTGAGTTAAGTTTCAAGCCTCTACCTCTACTAGAAGTATTTTTGGCCGCCTTCCCCATACAACAGGAACCAGTGTGCATCGTTTCGGATTGAATCCGGGCTAAATATCCCGGATTTTTTTTTCTGTGTACTGGGCACCCTCAGGATTCTCATACATGATTGTTTGACTGTGCTGGTGTGCGTGTAAAATATTTAAATTAAACTACACGCAGACACACACACACACACACACACACACAGACACAGACACGCATACAGTGGTAGTAAATGCAATTTCATTTGTGGGCCATAAATTGAAAGAGCATATAAAAAGCGTTGGCCCCATTTATTTGATTCCATTCCCGTGTCGAGGGTTATTGCTATTTATTTGCAAATGTCACGATTCCAGTCCGGAATATCTGAGGTGTGGTTGCGTGGAGATAAAGGTATACTTGATGTCGTTATTCCTATTGTATTTGTAGTTGTAGTTGTTGCCACACTTAAGCCTCATAAATAATTAAAGACGACAATACAGCGAACTTTGGTCGCAGTTCAATTGCAAAGCCAGTGCAAGTTCGGGGCCAGACTTGCCAATTCCTGATGTCTAAATCTGCAAAACACGCCGACACCAATACTGTAGGTGTATGTGTGTGGGTGTGGGAGAGTATGAATGTGTGTGTGTCGGAATCTTTGCAGAGCAAACATCAATAAAACGCAACGTAAATAAACCATATACCATTTTAAAGCCGCAACTAAATAAACGTGACAGAGAGAGAGAGAAAGAGAGAGAGAGAGAGAGAGAGAGAGAGGGAGAATATAAAGGCTATAAACATATGCAACTAACTGTAAAAACAACAACTGACAATATCAACAGTTTCAAAAGGCAAAACGCAACTCTGCATATTTGGATCAAGTGAATAGAGTTAAAATTGTGCACACACATACACACTTACACACACAAACACACACACAGTTACGTGCGAAAACAAAGATGAAAAGTAGCAAACGACGAGCAAGAGAGAGAAAGAAGTTATATTGATGTCAAACATGCGCAAAAAATGGCAAGTAAAAAAAGCAACTAAAAGTATTAAAAAATACGAACAAGGTGCTCGACTTCTAGATGCCCAGCACCCATATATTCAATACTAATTGGTTAGAAATAAAATAAGAAAAAAAAAATATTAAAGTGATAACAAATAAATGGAAGGTTGTCTTTGAAACGTCAAAGATTCTTTTGTCCTTTAAGATCGTTCTTTATAAAGTTATAAATCTTCAAAAAGGTTAAATTTAGATTTTCTAATACAGCAATTAAATTCTTTTATTTAAATACTCTACTCAATTTATTAAACGCCTACCAAATTTCAGGGCAGTATCTTTATAAATGATCTTGCTTTACCTTTTGTTCCACATGTGGAGATGGACGGATAGACTTTCTCACAAACCCAATAGCCTGTATATATTCATTGTGAACTGGACTAAAAACAAAACATAAACCAAAATAAAGCAATACAAACATAACAAAACAAAAGCAGAACGAAGCGAAGTGAACACAAAAAAGCCGCACACCAAATAACTGGAACACAGCAAAAGCTGAAGGAAATGTAGATTAAGGGGAGAAGAGAGGAGAGAAGAGAAGAGTAGAGAGGGGAGGGAAAAGAGATTGATGGCTCCTGCTGCTACCAACAACAAGGCCAAAGCAATGCAAACGATTTTCAAAGTGGGCGTATACGTAATCTGCCATGAACCAAATATGTGAAGCGCCACAATGGGAGGCCTGTTTTTAGCCACCATTACCCTTAAACTCACTCCCTTTCTTTCTAACCCTCTCTCTCTACGAAATTGAGGACACATACGCGGCAACAATTTGTGCTCACTAAAAAAAAAGAACAACAAAAAATTGCGGGCTAAATGATTTTGGCCATAGCTCGATGGATGGTTGTATGAGGGCGCTAAGTGCGCGCCTGCAGCTATGCAACGTTTTTTTTACTCTCCTCTCCACCTCTTTTTTTGGGCTTTCTTTCGCTTAGCTCGCTTAATTGCTTACCACGTCAAGACACACACACACACACTCACACACTCACATATGTGCCGTTGTGCATACATTTTAATTTGTTTACTTTTTGGCATTGTTGTGTTTTGGAGGTGCCAGGCACCGTTGACTTCCCAGCGAGAGCTTTGCCTAAAAACTAAATACACTTTTACGTGACTTGGCGACATCAACATATGATTTGATGGCAGCCAGCACAACGGCACACGTGCTCATTAATGCGCCCCAGGGATTTACCGACTAAGGGGAGTGCAGAAAAGGGGAGTGCAGAAGGGAGAACATGTGCAACTACGGGTGTGGACTAAGAATTAGTTGCTTCTTTCTTGATTCTGATTCTTGATTCTGATTCTTGCGGTAATTGAAATCATTTTGAGTGCAATATTTGCGTTAAATATGAAGTTATCGGCGAGACAAGCTGAACTTGTATCATTAATGAGACGCAGGGAAGTACAGAAAAGGGGAGTACAGAAGGGAGTACATGTGGAACTACAAGTGCGGACTAAAAATTAGCTGCTTCTTTTTACTTTCTGATTCTAGATTATGATTCTTGCTGTGGCAATTGAAATTATTTTGAATGCGAATGTCAGTGTGGACTGTCAGCAAGGCTAATTGAACTTGTTTTATTAATGAGACGCAGGAAAGTACAGAAAAGGGGAGTACAGAAAAGAGGAGTACAAATGTGCAGTTATGAGTGTGAACTAAGAACTAGTTGTTTCTTTTTTGATTCCTATTCTGAAATCAATTTGAAGATGATGCTTCTAAAATTATCTAAACTTGTCGCATTAATGCGCCGTTAGAAATATGTATTTTGTTGTTGCTGAAGTTTGCTTGTACATATCTTTTATTATTGTAGACCCTCTCACGATCGGCATCTGTTCGCTTGAGTGCTTGTGTGTCTCTCTGACGCCACTGGGAGCTTCAGGAGCAAAGACCAAGAGTTATCTGCCATCTCTCCCGTTTCTTATTTTTCTTTTGAAGCTGCTATTATTTGTGTAAAGTTGTGTGCAATCTACCACGAATTGTCAGCGAGGCTAACTGAACTTGTCCCCGAGGCTAATTTCCATGATAGACAGTGTCTATTAAACTTGGACTCTTGCTCTTTGTGCACATGTGTGTGTGTGGGTTTGAGGGGATGTGAGTGCTGAAAGCAAGCGGAGCAAAACAAATTTCCTGCCTACATTGACACTGATTTCATTTCCATTTAATGCCAGGCAGGTGCTTTCTACTTTCCACTTTTCAATGGCAGCTGCCATAAAAGACACCACGAAACGGAACGGAACGGAAAATGCAAGCAATGTGAGCGAATGCAAAACGCGGCATTTAACACTTTTGAAAAGGAAGCGCACACAAACCGACCAGGTGAACGGGCATCCTGTGACCCACCAGTAGTCAAGCAACCCAAAGCACCACCCATTCGAGCCACCCATTCGAATGGAGCCACCAGCTCCCTCAGATCCCTTGCCAGCCAAACAAGCAGTCCCAGCCACAGTATGGTCCTATAAAATGCTTACAAAATGTTGTTTTATATGAACCAAAGAGTGTGTGTGTGCGTGTGTGCGTGTGTGCGAGTGTGTGTGAAAGCTTGCATTTTACATGTGGCGCACGTGTGCAACAAAAAAACAACAAGAAGAACGCTCCAAGGCAACGGAAACAGGAGAAACAAGTAAACACGCTATAGTCGAGTGTGCTCGACGGGAAAACACCCAGTACCCAGAAAGAATGGGTATCGATATTTATTTAATTCCACTTAACATTATTTAACAACCATCAAATACAATCAATAAAATATTACAGTCGAACTTCCCTAACTCGAATCACCATTATCCACGAAAAAGTTCGAGTTAGGGAGACTTCGAGTTAGGGAATTTTTTTTTTTAGTTTTTTAAATGAAACTACAATTTCATTCATTCATAAATACATTTCAAAATGCAAACTTTTCTTGCTATTTTCAACAAAAAAAAATTCCAGTTTTTTTAAGACCTGTCGATATTCTCAAAAATAGGTTTTATCGTTCTTTTGCTGTATCCAGAAGACGTTCCCGATTAAAATGACATAATTAATTTTTTCCATTTTTTAATATAATGGAAACTGGTCCACTTTTCAATTTCTTAACAAAAAATTTTAAAAATGTCTTAAAGAGATAAAAATTTTAATACACGTGCTGATGTCATGATAAATATTATTGAGCTGGTGCTCTGACAAAGAAGTACATTTCGAACATCTTTCCTATAGCAATTTCACAAGCCTACAAAATTGTTGATGCAATATTTTATCATATTACATCACCATATGTTAATGTACATCAATATTACATATCCAAACGATCCGTTAACAAAAGCTTAAAGCAGAAAAGAAAAAAAAATTCAAACTTTATTGGAGATTTTCCCGAAAAATTCGACTTACAGAAGTACGGGCCAATATTTTTGTTCGAGTTAGGGAGAAATTCGAGTTAGGGAAGTTCGAGTTAGGGAAGTAGAATTGTATGGAATTTGCCTAGTAAACGCTATTGCCACTCGATTTTGTTCGAGTTAGAGAAACTTCGAGTTAGGGAAGTTCGAGTTAGGGAAGTTCGACTGTATTTGAAACTTGTAATAAGTAAAATGATAAACTCAAATAAAATTATTATTGTACATCGATTTTTTTACTTAAAAAGTATAGAAAATAAGTTTCCCGCAATTACGACCTTATATAAAGTCTTCATAGAAAATTTGGTGCTTCTAGCTCCTAGCATCTCTCAGATTTCTGTGATAATATTGAAGGTTTTTAGTTTTTTCTCATTGAAAAGTATTTTAAAAATATCAAAGTTTCTTATTATTACGATAGTGATAACATAACAACTCTTCATAGCAAAATTAGGTGCTTCTAGCTCTCAGCATCTCTGAGATCTGCTTGTTTGTAGTGACAGATACAAAGATATAACTATTTCAACTCTCCTGTTGCTGCTGTTCACAAATAAATATATCTTTACACCTCCATCTACCTGTTGCGAGAACTGCACAAGCTATTTATGCCACCGATACAGGGTATAAAAAGCATAAATCGCTTCACATGCGCAAACAAACTGCTTTGTCCCCACTCGCTTTGTCTCTGTCTTTCTCTTTCCTCTCTCTCTCTTGTCTGTGTGTGTGTGTGTGTGTGTGTGTGTCAGCACTCATTAGGATTAATTTTCCGGTTGCAGCATAAACTGAAGCTTACAGAAGAGACACAGCAGAAGTTGTGGACACGACAAAGGGGAGGCAGAGAGAGAGAGAGAGAGACAGGGAGAGAGAGAGGAGACAGGGAGAGAGAGAGAGGAGACAGGCAGAGAAGGGGAAACAGGCGCAGTCGACTGCGCTTAAGTGTTGAACGCGACCGTCCGTCCGTCCGTCAGTCAGTCAGCCTTCAAACGTAATAAAAAGCAGTGTATGTGAATTTCCTTCTTACCCCATTCCCCAACCCCCCGATGCCTCCACTGATCTCTTTGTTACCCGAGGGAGGTGAAAAAGAAATAGTTAAACTGCATAAAATTTAATCAAGAGCGTTGAATGTCAGCTTGGCCCTGGCTGAGCTGACGACGGGACGACGGACGACGGAGGACGGAGGACGGAAACGCAGAGTCAAAGAAGAAGGAATATACAGAGTACGCACTTGCATACACTCGGAGAAAAATGTGCTATGCATTTTAGATATTTATGATTTAGCGTCAAATTTGAAATTAGTCAATCTAGAGTATGTATTTCATTATTGTTAACTATAAAATATAATATCAACATGATTAAATAAAATTGTAAACAATTTTATTTTTAAATATTCAAATTATTCAAATTAATTGTGAAAAATATTGGATTTAGTTTAAGCAGTAATAAACTATAAAAAGAATTGATTATAATATTATTTGAAATATGTACATGTAAATTGAATTCACTTTAATTTTCTTTAGGGAAGTTCAAAAAGTATTGTTATTTCAAATTCAACAATATTTTATATATTAACTGTTTTTCGTTTTATTGTTACTTACTATTCTTAAGTTAAGTAAATTTTAAGTCAGATTCAAGTGCTTAATGCGTTTTTCTTTGGGTGTAACCCCCCACAGCCCCCCTTAGCCCACACTATCCGGATCCGTAGTGTGCACAACCGGCACGTAAAGCGAGCAAAATGACATTTTATCATCAAAGGTGGAACAAGCGGCAGTTGCAAGCAATAAAATGAATGAGCAACCGAACGCAGGAAGAGGTGGCAGAGGAAGAGGAAGAGGGAGAGTGGAGTAAGGGAAAGTTGCTGAAGAGGGGGGAAAGGAGAAGAGAGAGAGAGAGCATTTTGTGTGCGCTATAGGATAACCTACATTTTACTTTTCATTTTTAGTTTGCCTCTTTATGCACGTCTGCATTGCACTGAGTTCTCGTTCTCATGTGTGTGTGTGTGTGTGTGTACGTGAATTCAAGTCTGTGTGTGTGTGTGTGTGTGTGTGTGTGTGTGTTACATTGCAATGACAAAGCAAAACTTTCCAATTAACTTTGATTAAAAAGTTTCCACTATCGCCATACAATGTAAATATGAGAAATTTGTTTGAATCCAACTCTCTCTTCGGTCTTCGGTCAGGGCCAATCAGCCAATGCCGCCCATTGGAGAGTGGGCGTGGCAGCAGCAACTGTAAATGTAACTGTAACTATAGTCGAGTCCATGTCCAGGTCCGTGTCCGTGTCCGTGTCCGTGTCTGTGGTCTTGCCCAGGTGAGTTTTGCAGGTGAGCTGCACATAAAATCAATTTGCAATAAAATCAGTAAGTTGTATTTGTGCAGCACAAACATTCACAACGTGGCTTGTTCAATGGAGTTGGCAAATTTTAACTCGTCATTTATATGGATATTCAGTTCAATTGAAGCCGTCAACTCTGTAGATAAAAATTGGTCTGCAGCTCCAACTTTAGTTTAGACTTTCTCTCTCTCTCTCTCTCGTCTCATTTATTCATCTCGTGAATAAATCAACAGCACAAATGAAATGAAATGAAATGAAATGAGTGCATAAATGCATTACGAATACACTCGCAGACAGCGACTGCGACTGCGACTGCGACGGCGACTGCGAGTTGTGGTTGCCACACAATGGGAAACCGCAGACGAGTGGCAACAACAACAACAACAGCAAATGCAACAAATTGGCAACTCCAAACTGCCCTATATGAATGTGTGTGTGTGTAAATCTTTGTGTGCATTTTACAATGAATAAATTTGCAATATTTGTGTTCATTTCATTCACTTAAAATGTTGTGTTACTTTCACAATGATTCAATGACAATGACAACAAGTTAGAATGCGTTTTCAACTATGATATACCCCTTATTCCATTTCGATGTATTAATAAATTGTAACCATAAATTTAAGACTCGATAAAAATACAAATTTAACTGACCCTTACATAAAAAACTCAAAGCAGCCATAAATATCTTTATATTTAAGCGATCTAGCCGCGATTAAGTGGTATAATTGACAGCAACAAAAATAAATGTTCATCATAAAAATTCCAAAAATATACTAAAATTTTTAAGGAATTAATATGCGTCCATTCAGAAAAAATTTAAGTCTCTAGTTTTTAAAGTCGCTGAGGAATGATTGTTTATAAATACCAAAATATAACGAATAAATATACGACGAACAGAACTGTTAAAAAAAGAGGATATATAATAATCTGTTGGTCACAGCCAGAAGAAAAACAAATGAAAAGGAGGACAAGATAGTAAGAGAGAGAGAGAGAGATGGAGATATCCCTTGAATTGATTCAGCATCATTTTATCGGATATCTCAAATATTCAATTTCAATTTGCCTCAATCAATGGCCAACGGGTGATCAAGCAAACCTGTTCATATCTCCAATACTAATCCTCATCTAACATCTCAAATCTACAATTGCAATTCCTATAACGATTTCGATTTCGATTTCTATTCACCATTCACTATTTCTATTTCTATTGATATTCGTTTTCGTTGTCGTTTTCCCTGCAGCTTTCAATATGCCACAAATGGCACATCCATTACATTACATTACATTACATTACGTTACAGAGATGGCAGCCACATTGCAATATACAAATTTGCAACAGCAATCCGCAATTTGCTTATAAGCAACAACAACCACAAGTATTTCTACTACACACACACACACACACACACACAGACTGCACCACGCCCACTTTATCACAGCCGCCCACTTATCGGTGCACAAACAAATTGGGCAACTGTTTGTTTCTGTCCGTCTCGTTTCATCTCGTCTCGTCTCGACTCGTTCCGTTCCGTTTCGTTTCTTCCCGCTTCGACTGATTTGGTCCTCACATGACAAAAATTGCACAATAGCTGAAAAAATCTGTTAGCTGTCAATATGTGCACAGTTGGACAATTTGGCAACACAACGTGCATCATTTAGGGCCAAATGGAGACAAGTACAAATGCTACACTTCAGCTGCTCGACTGTAAGCGGCCCAGTGTTTTAAATACAATAAAAAAATAAAAAAAAAATTCTAAAGTATCTAAATAATTGTATCAAATACATAAATCTAAAATATATCTGTAATCTCCATAAAAAATAAAATAAAATGATATAGAAATAAATCTAAAATTTGTAAAATAATACTTTAAAGTGGTAACATTTTCCTTGATTTAAGTAACAAAACTGAGCACAAAAACTTAAGTACAAAACTGAGAAAATAGCTCGGACTGACATTGTCACAAGCTCAATATTCAGTACTGGGCCAACAACAGTTGCATGAAAAGTGTGGGCAATGTAATCGGGACAGCAGCAGCTGCACACAGATGCATTTCTCCCTCTCTCTCTTTCTCTCCCACTCGCTGTCTCACTCTCAATGTAAGTGAGCGCTGTTCGTTTGCATTGCGAATCAATCGTTTTGAATGATTGATAGAAATGTTTGATATACATTTACCAGCTGCCACACATTGCAAATTCTCCGCATTCCCAACCCAGCAGAAACAAAATCGATCGATCGCCAGGGGCCGAATTGCGAAATGAAATATGAATTCCACATACTCCACATACGCCCCGTGTTCGGCGCGTGACAAATTTTAACGCTCTGTCGCGCCATTCGAATTTGTTGCCGTCGGCGGTTGCGAATGCGAATATAAAGCAGAGAGCAACCTAATAATTTGCAGCATTAAAAAACCATAAAAGCCGCATACGCTCATACGTTCCACGTAACGCCAACATCTTTTGAGACAGCGACATGGCCGAAGGGTCTTAAAGCTGCTTTAAGCCAAAGCATATTAAGCAAAGGCAAGCGGCAAAAGTTAATGTCGAGTTACCGACTATAGCATACCCGGCACTTATTTAAATGAATTAAAAAATATTTGTTATTGCATACTTTTGGGCAGTTTAAAAATCAAATCCTACCGCTCTGTTTACAGCTTATTACAATAGATAACTTTAATTACCAATGAATACAATATGCCCTTTCACTTATTTTTTAAGTAACGGGTATACAAAAAAAAAAGTTTAGGGCTGGGCCAGCTTTGCTTTCTTGTGGTTTCCTGGCCACCAGAAAAGAGTCTAAAATCTTTTCAACGCACTTTTACTTTCACTTTTATTTATACTCATACTTTGTCTGCCCCTTTTTTTTTTGTCGGTCTTAATAAATAATTTGCCAAGCAAAAATTTATGCTTCAATAAACCAGCCCGTCCAAAGTCTGTTTTCGGTTTACTTATTTTATATTTTTTTTGTCAGAGGTAGGTTTGTGGTGGGAAGGGGAGGGGGGCGAAGCAAAAGCACTTTGCAACCACAACAACAACCACCAAACGGAAATAATCAAGTTTGCACACCGCTGAAAGCCACACGAAACTCCAATGTCCAGAAACGCTCTTCAAAAAGTATTTTGCAGTTCTTTTTCAACTCATATTTTGACCCGTTCGACCCATTGCCCCACTGTCCCACTGTCCCACTGTCCCCCGCACACTACCTCCTCTAAAACTTGAACAAGAGTTAGTCATAACGAGTGCTAACTTTACTTGGATACTTTCAGTTGCGATTCCTCTTTCAGTTCATTTTCCCTTTTCAACACTAATTTCTCAATTGAGAAAGATCTTAAAATAATATCAAATTAAATTTGAGCAGAGTTTGTTGAGTATGCAATGGGAATGTAATGGGAAATTGAACCATTGAAAGGTCTGAATTTTATTCAAAATTACAATATTATTATATTATATAATATTATTAATATTTAATTTAATATTTTTAATGTGACTTGCTTTTCAATTTTTTTTGACTTTCCAATAAAATTATTCACTTGGAAATCAAAATAAAAGAAACCAAGCAATGGGTTAAATTCTGTTATCTATTGTGCAAATTCACAATGAAAAGTGCGCTTAGTTTTACAGCTCTTCATTGTGCGATTTTCCTCCTCCTCCTCTTCCTGATCCTATTCCTGTTTCTCTCTCGTTCAATGTTCAAACAATAATATTTTCAGGCTTGACTCCGTTTTTTCTCCCCATTTTTTTTCACACACACCGCAGCAGCCGCGTGAGCTGTTTGTTTGGCTGTGCATAAATTGTGGTGTGTGGTGTGAATGCAACCACTTCACCACCCCCGGGCAACAGCCGAAACCCCCTTCAAGCCCCTCTTGAATGCTCCAGGTTGTTGTAGTGCACGTTAAAACAATAAACAACGTGACTTATCACATTGCGTAACTTGTGATTTAATTGGATTTATACACACGTACGTTTATATGTAGTATATAGTAGTGGGCTGACAACCTGACCCACCCACCTCAACCACCTCAACCACCTCACCCACCCACCGAGCCACCGCTCATTTTTATTGCAGCTGCATTCCCCTGACCCTTTTTGATGCCCGATACTTTAAAAATAAGAAGAAGGGTATATTGCATTCGTTAAAATGTATGTAACAAGGAGAAGGATATTACTTTTTTTTTGGAAGAAACGTTAGCTACTATTATTAGCTATCATCCTATTAAATCCCAAGAGGATCGGGTAAACAGAATGGTAGTAATATCGGATTTAAGTTTTAAGCAATTATTTTATATTTATTTTAATAAGTAACGGGTGTTCTATAGTCGGGAACTCGGCTCTAGCCTTTCCGCTTGTTAGTTGTTGTATAACGTTCAGTTTGTAACACATTCCAACACATAGCAATCGCAATTGCAATCGCAATCGAATCGCAATCGCAATCGAAATCAGAATTGCCAGCAACGGAGCCATCGATTGTGGTTGCGCAAAGTTTTTAATTATGTTTGCGGTTAGCAATTGGATTTTCTTTATACAACGGACACGTGACATTCAGCAAACTTATTTCCGCTTGAATATTTCATATTTACGAGCACACGCTTTCCACAGATACGGTGAAGGCACAAATAATAGAAACGATATTCTTTTTTTGTAATTTAATAATTTCTTTGGAAAAAACATTTTTTTTTTAAGTTTCATAATATTAACTTAATATTAAAATATAAAATTAAATTATTGGTTTGAAATGTCAAAGTGACTGTCGTATCTATTATTTTTACTATCACTGTATTTGGAATATTTAAGCAAGAATTTATGTTTTGTGTTCTCTGGGAACCAACGTGTTTGAACAGCTTCCACAAATTGTTAAATATTGGATGGCAACTATTAAAAATTGCCTACCCTCTCAGCAAATAGTTCAGTCAATCGTCAATATTTGTCATGTATGGCAAGATGAAAAGAAAAAAAGGATAATAGTCAGACTGCTGTGCTGCTGCTCTGCGTAGGCGAATCAAATGTGCCAGGCCAACATGGCGTATGCGTAATTATAATTATGTAATGCAAACAAGACACACACACACACACACGCAAATATTTATATATGTACACTTGTAGTTGCCGTCATAGATAGACACAGAGACAGAGAGACCGACACACACATGCATGTGCCTTTTTAATTAGCATATAGAGCATCACGCATACGCCGTGTAGGCCGGACTCAATTTCAGGCACTTGGCATTTGGACATGCCAGTTATAATTGTTCAACAGGCTTAAACAGACAACGCACAACGCGATGGGTGGGGGGAGAAGAGGAGAAAGTGAAGAGGGGAAGAGTGATAAGCGGGGAAAGGGAGAGAGAGGAAAGTGAGCTGCCTGTGTAATGATAAAGTAGGATGGCACGACAGTTGCGCATTCAATTAACACAGAACACACATCCAATCACACACACACACACACACATTCTCGCACATAGAACTAGGCCAAAAGCAGCTTCGTTTCGAACCATGGCCTAATCCGCGGTCTGCCATGTGCACGACGATTATCGAGACGACGCTTTTCTCTTCTTCTCTCTCTCTCTCTCTCTTTGCGTATTCATTTTGCCGGGGCGCCAAAACATTTTGGCACAACAAAATCCTCTGCTTCCTCCCCTAAATTATCCCCCCCGCCAATTTCCCTGCTCTCGTTTCAGTGTCAGTGTCTCTGTGTGTGTGTGTGAATACATAATTAAACCATTCACAGTTTGAGCATTTAAATTAAATTATGGCGGCAAAGTGTTGAAGTTTCGCTGCGTTCGTTGAAATTTGCGTTGGGTTTATTCTTGGATTGGAATTGGGAGTGTGTCTGTGGGGAAAAGCGGTTTGATATTTGTGTGTGTGTGCGTATGTGTGTGTGTGTGTGTGTGAAAGTGAGCCACTTAAAGGCGTATCGAAATATGTTAATTGACAGATGCCAATTATTACCTAATTATTATAAATGTGTTGCCAAGTGTAGGCATCTGGTATACAGTTTCTCAAGTAACTATTTAAAAAAAGAAGAGCTTAAAAAGAGATAAATCCTTAAAGCTCTATATATAACTATAAAAAAAAAATGCACACGCAAAGAAGAAATCTGCCAAAGGAAACTTCGGTTGCTGCAGAATAATTCCCATAGAATTAACATTTAAATGTATTAATATTATTAATATTTAAAATCAAATTTCAACATTTGACAGAATAAACTTCGGATGAAAAAAGTGAGTTTGTTTTATATTTCTTATAAATTTCACTTCTTTAAATAATAAGAAAGAAAAAAATTTTAAAATAAAAAAATAAATGGTTTTTTTTTGGCGATTCACAATTTTGTGAAAACAATTACTTGGCTAACTGTATGTGAATATACGCCATCAATTGCAGAGCATGCTAAATATGTAGAAACAACTGCGACTGACTGTAAGAGCAAAGCGGAAGTTAACTTTTATAGCTGACTGAAAGCCGTCAGGGGGGCCGGAAAGGGGGGAGAGGCAATTGCACGAATAGTTGGGCAAATGTTGAACGAGTTGAATGAAAACCTAACCGAAAATCGGAAAAATAAGTGAGCTGAATATCCCTCAACGGACGAACGAACGAACGAACGAAAAGTTCTGCATGGTGCCCCAAAAATATGAAAAGTTTACCTCGAGTGGTTCAAAAGCTGCCCACCACATGCCATGTGTGGTGCCTTTTTGTGGGCACTGTGGGCGGAGTTGCCTTTTTGTGATTAGCATAAAACTGCCAAAGTCTCTGCAGAGGCCATAAACATTCGTACAGTCAAGACACACAGACACACGGGACGCTTTTTGGGTTTTAAATACCCAAAAATATTGTTACGAGTGCAACAGCATCGACAGTGGGCAACAAAACCAGTTTAGGGCAAGGCATTCACAGTCACAGTCACAGCTCCAGATCTACAAACAGTAGAAGGGAGAGAGAACCCGACTGTATGAGACCCAAAACTTAAAAAGGTTATTTTCTAAAAATAAATATAAATACAATTTAATATCGTTCGTCACAAAATTGGACATGGGATATTTAGGGCATAAATATGTTTTCGTCACTAGACCTTTACCTCGTAAAAGGGCTACTTTTTACAACTTAAACTAAAAAAGGCTATTTTCTAAATAAATTATATAAACAATTTATTATCGTTCGTCACTAAATTGTATATCAGTTATTTAAGGGCAAGAAAAAGTTTTCGTCACTAGACTTTTACTTCGTAAAAAGACTACTTTCAAAACAGGCACAGAAGATAACTGTTATTGATCAAAATTGTAACTTTCTACTTGATATCACTTGTAAGGAGAAGTGCGATTTGTGTTTAAAATATATCAATTAATTTACCGATTTCGACTCGGCCAAACTTTAAAGAACCTTAATATTTTTGATGTACAGGGTCTAATCGGACCCAGAGTCCAGTCCAGTCTCGACTCGACTCAGTTCGAGTTCAGTTGAGTCCGGGCTTACAAAGCGCCCAATGGGCCATTGGCCATTCTCCATTGTGGAGTCTCATGGAGGCTCATGTTTGCATGTGTTGCCCACTTACCTTGCACACAAGTACATTCACATCCACACACACACAACCAAACACACATGAATACAACTCCCACAGTTTGTGCAGTTCAGATTTTCTTCTTTTTTTTTGGGTTGGGGGGCTTCGGCCTCTCGTATTTGGCAAGCTAAACGAGTTTAGTTGGCCAAACATTATCATAACTTGGTCGTTTGCAAGCCGCAATGGTGTAATCGTTTCATTTTTAAAACGTTTTCGGCATTTTAACAGCACACACACACACAACACACACACAACAGCGAACACTGAAAATAAGCTGCCTTTCCGTTCATTATTTTGATGTCCGGCTTTCATTTTTCCATTTGCATTTTTCCTTATTTTTTTTTGGTAAGTCTTTCAACCCACATGTGCTGCATTTGGTTTTGTCTTTGTGTTTTTTGCCGCATAATAATAAACTTTCACTTTCCACAAAGCTCCAGAGAGTTTATTTGAGTTTATGCATCAGCAATTTGAGTGGCAAATGATTAGTTTGTGCCGTCAAATGAGTCCTTTTTTATTGCTGGCTTTAATTCTATTTCCAGCTCAAAAAAAGGTTAAAAACAGCGGGAAAGGCTATAGTCGAGTTCCCGACTATAGTATACCCGTTACTTATTAAAATAAATATTTAAAAAAATTATTGCATACTTTTAGGCACTTATATTGCTTGAAACTTAAATAAGACATTACAACCGTTCTGCTTGGCCGATCTTGTTGCGATTTAATAGACAGATGATTTCTACGTTATAGGATCGGAGATGCTTCCTTCTACCTGTTACATACATTTCAACGAATACAATATACCCTTTTACTCTTCTTTCAAGTAAAAAATGGCATTTCACCCCTTGGTGTATCATAAGCTGACCTCCTATGTAATTAATTTTATGCATAATGAAGCAAAGTGAAATAAAAACGCCTATTAATTATAGTTTTGTCAGCATACACGTGTCACCGCCCACATTCCTCTCGCTTTCCCCTCCCCATCACACACTTCCCTCCCAAATGACTTCATCAAAGTGTGTGTGCGACATTGGACAGTCAAATTAATTCAATGCGCTTAAATTTCACGTCTATTAGTCTCTCGAGTGCGACGCCAGTTTCTAATTTCCATATACTTTCCTTCTTTTTTTTGGACCCTGTATTTAAAAAGCACAAAGGTAGAACCTTTGAATGAATAACTCGAGTCTACTATAAGAGCTAGATACACTTTTTGTTTGAAAAAACTCTAAATTTGTATTATCTCCATATTTAAGACATTAGTATATTACTTTTGAACTTTCTAGTTTCACTTAATTGATACAGGGAGTTTCGCAGTCGGGTCTGCTCGGTTGTAGCATTTCCTATTAGTTTTTGTTCACTTTGCTTTTCCCGCGACACTCCCCTTTCCATTTGCAGTGCCATTTCCATGCTGTGTTTGGCGCCAGGCAATTAATTTTGAATTTTAATACCCCAAAGTCAGTGAGAACGTACACACACACATACACACACACACACACACACACACCTACAGAAAATGCAGCCCCTTTTACACGTTGGTCATGGGTTGAAGTTGTATTAAAAGGGGGGTTGAAATATAATACGAATACGAATGCGTTGCAAATTAAGACGGTGACCTTCGGCGTGCACAAGTTTTGTGACATGAGTGACATTAAAAACAATAACAACTTGGGCACGGCGTACACCTTGTGGCACCGGAAGCGGAAACATCGCAAAAATGTCAAAGGCACAACAAGCAGAGAACAGCGAACAGAAAAACCATTAGGCGGACTGGCAACTGGCAACTGGCAACTGGGTCACAGCGACAGTTGTGCAGGTGGCAAGCAGGCTAATAAAAATACAAGTGGCAGGCGGAAAGCGGCAAGCTGGCAACTGGCAGCCATTAGATACGCTGAGTGGCAAATTGTGTCAACAGTTTAAAGTGTGACCTCATAAGACACTGGCCAATTTAATCAACAATAAACGTTAAAAACACAGTTAAATAGCCAGCAAAACAAACAAAGTTTTGCAACTCTTGAGAGTCCCTCAAGTGTCACCAACAAATTGCGGCCCCAAAAAACTGAAACTCAAACTGAAGCTGAAACTGAGACTGAGACAATGAAAAGCCCGTAATTTATTGTGTGGCAGCGCTAATTGCAAAAATAAAACATGATTTATGGCCAGGCCACGATAAAATGCCTGCCAAAGCCAAAAGCTGCCGCCTCTCTGAGGTCTCAATTTGGCCCATAGCTTCTGACCATGTGTGTGTTGTGTGTGTTTATGTGGGCCAAGAAAGTTAAGTTGTAACACATGATGTGCGGGCAGGAAAGTCAAGGGAAATGTTTGACCAGGCAAAGGCAAACAATGAGCGCGTGCTTCATCCTTCATTTCCCTTATTTCCTCGCGATTTCCCTTCTCTTCTCGCCTTTTTCTCTCATTGGCGATAAGTTCATTTTATGGGCAGACGCTGGCAATTATTTGTAGATAATTGCTATACGAGCGGCTTTTTAAATGAGTTGACAGCAAAGTTGATGCTGATAATGATGATGATGATAATGATGATGATGATGATGATGATGATGATGATGATGATGATGATGTTGGTGCTGATGAGTATGTTAAGCAGTCCAGCCAATGGCTTGGAAGCAAATCAATCAGACGAACACACAAAGCCTTTTGCAAGCGAATAAGAACGCCACAGCCGAGATGCTCGACTATAAGATGCCCAGTACAGAAAACTAAGCACACCAAAATTACACAAGCCAAGTATTCAAATTGCGTTCCAAATATATTTTTATCAAAATGAATACTCGAGATTATTGCTGATATCAAATTTTGTGACGAACGATATTAAATTTAGAAGAAACAAGACTATTTAGCCCACAGACTATTTTTTTATGAATAATGTTTGTATTAAATTTAATACCGTTCGTCACGAAATTTGACATCAAAAATTTTTGAGCATGGAAATGGTTTTTTGAATTTATTGTCACAAACCTAATAGTTTGTGTACTCTTCGTATTGGGCTAACATGTTGTTGACCACTGGCTACTTCTTTTTCTTCTTCATCTTCTTCTGGTAGCCTTCCTTGCTGACACCATCAAGGGGAATGGACCAAAAGCAAAGCTCATCATTATGGCTCATTAGCAAAGCAATTTTTGTGTGTGCTGTTTCCATTCTTTTATCTGCCTGGGTGTTTTGTGCGAGTGAGTGAGTGTTGGTTATATTGAATGCTGCTAATTTGCACATAAGCCGCTTGGGGGCCCTCGTGCATTATAGCCAAATCTCTTGCCGACTGACAGAACTTTGTTAACTAAGCTGCCATAAGCACAGCCAGAATGAGAATGAGAACTGAGTCAGTTCCTAATCCAACTGCTTATTACAACATTCATGTTTGCGAGCCCAAAAGTATGCCACACGAGAACTAGCAAATAGTTGGGCAGTCAACGCAACGCAACTCAACTGGCAACTGGACTCATCTCATCTCATTGATTTTTATTTTTATATGCAATCCACACACTCAGGAAAAGGCTGACGACACAGGTCACAGGTCGCAGGTCGTGTTGTTGTTGTTGTCGTTTGGCCCGCGGGCTTAGGCGGGAACCAAAAATAATTAACCGCAAATGCAGAAACAACTAGTTAGAAAAGGCACGATTCGAGCAAACTAGACTCTGAGAGACCCTGTACATGTTCTGTAAAAAAAAAAAGAAAATTATAAGAATTTTATAAGCTTTCTGTGTATTTTGTGAACTCATCCAAGTCTCGTTCTCTCTTTTATCCACATTTTTTTGGGTGACACACTAAATAAACTTGTTGTGCTTTTCAAGTACAGGGTCTTAAAATCTGCCAGCATCAACATAAAAGAGAACAGGACAGAGCAACAAACTGACAGACAGAGACAGACACAGACACAGAGATAGAGATAGAATAACAGAGAACTTTCAGACTTTCCGACCATGGTGCATTCCATTCAAGGGGAACGGCTTAATGTGCCGTTGTGAGCGGTGAGCGGGGGCAGATGAGGCGGCATGTGTCCATTATTTGGTACATTAAGAGCTAGAGGCATGAAGAACACATACACACACACACACACACACACACATGAAGAACGCTTGTTGATAGCCTTTATTGTCTGCAACTGTTGCAACTGTTGCGACTTTTAATGTCAACGAACGAACGGAGGAAGAGAGGAGAGGAGAGGTGTGAGTAGAGAAGAGATGGAAGCATCCACATGTTGTTGACGTTGGCAACCACAGCAACAAATGCGCATAGGAGTCACCAGCAGCAGCAACATGCAACATGGTGGCAGCATCCTCAGTTGCTGTTGTTGTTGTTGTTGTTGTTGGCCCGGTTGGCTGCCGCTCATTATGTGTAATGGTCGCAACTGGCAACTGCCAACTGCCAAGAGGAAGCCATGAATGCAATCTACCTGCACATTTGGCCATAATGTGAAAAAGCGGAAGGGCCAATGCCGCAATTGTTGCTTCTGAAACAGCAGCAACATTACAATTGACCGCGAGCACAGCAACAACAATAATAACAACAACATTAATCAGAAACATAATGCAGAGCAAGAGAGAAAGGATATCTTTAGCAAAGTTTTAAGCCCTCGCACACTGTAGATTAAGTAATAAAAATGTAATATTTAGGAACATTGAGTAACTTTGTTCAACATCATAAAAAACAGCGTTGAATTAATTTGGCTATAATGTCAATATTTTTTGTTTAATTCTGCAGTTCAAAAGGCCCAATTTAAATTTATATTTTTTTGTTTCTTAAGCAAGAACAAAATAAAGAAAATATGTTGACAATAAAACAACACTTTAAGCTTAATTTAATTACTAAAAGAAAACAAATACAACTTTTATGAAATGAAATAAAATGAATGAAAAGTATTAACTGTTTTATTTGCTATACTTCCTATCTTGCAGCATGGACTACACCTCCCTCCTGTGCTGCGGCCTGGCTTTCGTCCTGTATTTGAACACCCTCAATGCGGGCTTCGTCTATGACGACAGGTAAGAGCTGAGATCTGAGATCTGAGAATTGCGAGAAAAAGAGAGACAGAACTTTCCAAGAATGTTTCAGCTTTAAGGCAAATTTACGTGTTTAAACGTGGTGCAGAAAACACTCGCACTCACACACTCTCACATGCTGTGACAGCCTTAACTGTCACAAAGAAAAAAGTACGAAGAATATATAAAATTTTTGGGGTTGGGTTTGGATTTGGGGTTGCCTTTGGCATGCCTGGGATATTGCAATGGAATTTCAGTGGTACTTAAAATCGAATTTCAAGTCATGCCAGGGACAGAACAGGGACGGGATGGAACGGAACGGAACGGGGAACACACTCTATGACGGCATATGGTTTCACTGTGTCACAGACTGCGACTGACTGGCTGACAAGGCTGACAAGAAGGCGCTCTAGCGACTTTGTGCGGCATTAGAGTGGCATTTGTTTATGTGAACCACCACAGAAATGATGGCGACAGCAACACCAACAGCAACAACAACCGGTGGGAAAACAGAGCTCGACTGTGAGAGACTCTGTAGTAAACATGGACTGAAGATAACTTGATTTTGATTTGAAAATAAAAGTAACAGAATATTAGTTTAGTCAAAAGCTAAAATAATTTTTGAGCAACGTTATAAAAGTTAACAAACATTTCTATGCCCCAAAATTGCTGATATCCAATTTTGTGACGAACGATATTAGATTTACAAAAAAATTTGGCATTTGGCAAAAAGGTTCAAATTGTTCTAGCCTTATAAAAATATATTTTATTATATTTGTTATACAATTTTATATCGCTCGTCACAAAATTGAATATCAAAAACATTGGGGCATAGAAAAATTTTTGTAACTAGATTTGTACTTTGGAATAAGTATTCAAAAAAAATACACTTTTAAAAAATCTCTATCAATTCCCACGAATGTACATATAACATATAGCCCTAATCAACAGTAAGATCAAATTGTTCAGAAAAACTGTCAAGTGTATATTGACTAAGCTATATCAGTAGCTTAGTAGTAGATAGAGAATATACATATTAATTTGTGGATACTTCCGGAAACTTAATAGTCCCTGGGTGCGTTGCAAATGCAGGGTCTAAAAACGACAACAGCAACAGCAAGGATGTCATTGGCAGTGCCCGTGATATAGAACGCGTAGCAGCTGTGCTGGTTGCCGTTCCTGGTTTCTGGTTCTTGTTTCCCGGTCACGAACTCCACACCAAAATCCTACAAAGTCCTCGTGCTGTGTGCGTGCAAAAGTGTCCAGGTGAATTCGCCCGGCAAAGACCAAAAGACCACGCGTGAGCCAATGATGTTGTCCTGGCTGTTGTCAGTGTCAACATCGAAACGCATCATTCCCTTTAGTACTCTGAGAGTGGACCCAACAAAAGTGCACAGTTATGCGAGGCAGCTGCAGCTGCTTCTCTGTTATTCTCTAGAGAAAAAGTCACTTCACTCACCTCACTCACAAAAATGTGTGTGTGTGTGTGTGTGTGTGTGTGCTAACAAATTATTGGCCGGAAAACGAGCAACAACAACAACAACATTACCAACAACAACGGCCAAAGAAACATTCTCTTTTAAAGGAATCTCAATCTCATCACTTTGACGTAGACAAAATCAATTTCCATGCTAAATGCTTTTGTACTCCACATTGATTTGGCTTCTAAACTCGATTCAATTCTGAGGCGGCAATTTTTTTCAAGATTTTTTTATTTTGTGAATTTATTTCTTAAGCTTCTCTTTAACTATTCGAATTGTGAATGATTTTTTTTTTTTTTTTAATGCCCCTAGATCTAAATTTTAATTGGCCAAAGTAAACTTAAGTATCATTTACTAAAAATCTTTTCATCTGTTGTTGATCTGATTTGCAACAAAATTTTATCTTTCAAATGAAAAATGTTAAAATTGTTTTGAAGCTTTGTGTATAAATTCTAACTTTCTTTCTATTTATATCTGATTTGGGTTTTTTATAAGTCCTTGCAATAAATGTTGGATCAATAAAAATAATCAAAGTACCACAAACTTTACAACAGTCAAATTTTTAATTTAAAGCATTTTATATAAAAGTCTTTTCATCTGTTTTTAATCCGATTCAAAGGTTTAGGATTTGTTACATTTTATTTCTGAGGGTTGAATGCTTTACTCCTTTAAAAACAAACTTTACACAGAAGCAATTTATATCAGTGTTGTGCCTTATTATTATTACTATTTAATTATCATTTAAGAAAAGTAATGAAAATTAAATTTCATTTTTACTCACATTGAAAAAAAAAGTAGTAATAGTGAAATTTTTTAATTTTGGATAAAAAATATAAAGAAAGTAAAGTAAAATGTAAAAAAAGTTAAGCATTTGATAAATGTTGAAAGCAAACAAAATAGGGTTAACATTTTTGAAAAATGTTAAAAAAGGGTTAGCATTTTTAAGAGATGTTAAAGGAAGTTAACATTTTTAAAAAACGCATCAAAAACTTGCTGGTCTCTACAATGATACAATGAACTTTTTTGTCGTTAAATGAATCTCTTGTGTCGACAGCCTTTAGATTGTATTTTAATATATTGAATTTTGTAAATTTTTTGTTCGTTTCAGACGCGCCATTCTGGGAAATGCAGACGTGTCGGGGGGCGTGGCCTGGCAGCGCAGCTTCGGCAATGACTTTTGGGGCACGCCGCTGACGGACAGCGGATCCCACGGCTCCTGGCGGCCGCTGTGCGTGCTGAGCTTCAGGCTTAATCACCTGCTGGCCGGCGGCTTTGCGCCGTGGGGCTTCCACCTGGTCAACAATCTGTTGCACTGCGTGGCCACCGCGCTGGTGGTGCGTGTGGCACGCACCCTGCTCGCCTCCTTCTGGGCGGTCCTCGCCGCCGGCGCCCTCTTCGCCGCCCACCCCATACACACAGAGGCCGTGGCGGGGGTGGTGGGGCGAGCGGATGTCGCCGCCTGTGTCTGCTACCTGCTCACCTACCTGAGTTACCTGCGCCACATGCGCTGGCGCGAGTCCAGCGATCCTCGACAGTGGCTGGGCCTCGCCGCCACTCTGGTCTTCGCCGTGGCAGCGCTGCTCTGCAAGGAGACGGCCATAACGGCACTTCTCGTCTGCGCCGCCTTCGACGTAATGCGCGGTCTGAGTGGTCAGGTGGACAAGGTGAGTTAAGGAGGTACTCTCTCATATTAAAAATGAGACAAGGTTGTGACAAGAAAAACTTTACAGTTACCGGTTTTTGTATGGTTCGGTTTCGAAATACCGGATTGACCTTGGTTTAACAAAACAAAACTTGAAAGCAGATATTCAAAACTTTCAAAAATTAAAATCTTTCTATTGAGATCAACATGCAATCCCAATTACATCAGAGGAAAAAATTAATAAAATTTGACAATGATTACACCTTAACAACGTAATTTAATTGTATGCTTGGCGGAAAAGAAATTAGCCCTTACTAGGGATGGCAAAAAAATGTATTAATCGATTATAGAATCATATGATTTATTTAAGCTACGCGATTATTAATTGCAATTAATCGAAGAAAAATAAAAATAATCGATTAATCAAATGATTAATTGTTGCTATAGTTTTTTAAAATATTGTGTAAACAAAAAATTAAAACCAATAATAAAATGCCCAAAAAATATAAATACAGTGGCTCACAGCATAAAGTATGCAGGTCAAATTTTGACATTTAAGGCTTATTTGAGCCGTTATCGTTAACATATTTTCATCAATGGAATGGTCATTTAAATTCCGTTTGAATGATACAAAACTTTCTTTAACCCATTAAGTACCCTTCGAAAGTTCAAATTTATGTAAAAGTCTACTTTTTCAACTTTTTTCCTCAATTTTTCACAAAAAATATTTTGATGCAGAAAATTTTGTTAAACAATTCTAAGAGTATTTTTGCTACTATTTTTTTTTTTTGAATAAAATCTTCATGTGTGTTTCCCTAAAAAAATTTTGGCAACGACGCGATTATTTGATCGAATAATCGATTAGTGTTTCAATTAATCGCAACACATTTTACGATACAATTAAATCGCCAATGGAAGCAAAATAATCGATTATTGTGTATCATATGATTAATCGTGCCATCCCTAGCCCTTATGCATGAATCGGGCTCTAAACGGTTTTATCGGTTTGATGAATTTCGGGCTTTCGGTATCGGTATTATAAAAAAGTTTCGTTTCGGTTAAGGTTTCAGTTACAGTTACCAGTCCCAATCGGTTAATATCGGCTAGCGGTTACGGCTATGGTTATGGTTACGGTTTTAAGCCCTGATTCAAACTATTCTCATCTCTCTCTTCTTCTCTCTCGCTGTCTCTTTTCAGCAACGCGTGCGTTCAGTTTGCATTGTGCTGAGCGCTCTGTTCTTCGGCGTCTATTGGCGCCTCGTGACGATTCCCGGTCCGCAGACCGCCTTCTCCAGCGCCGACAATCCCATAGCACGCACGGCGTCCGTGTGGACGCGCCTGCTGACCTTTCTGCACCTGCCCGTGGTGAACTTGAAGCTGCTGCTGCAGCCCCAAGTGCTGAGCTTCGACTGGGGCATGGACGCCTTGCCGCGTGTCTCGACCTTGTGGGATCGTCGCAATGCGCAAACCGCGTGCTTCTATTGTGCGCTGCTTGGTGTGGCATGGCGCAGTTGCAAGTTGCTGCTGCTGCACAGCAGTGAGTTAATCGACGGCAATGGCAATGGCAACGGCAATGGCAATGGATATCCACAGTATCACATACAAAAGGTGGGACGCAAATCACGCGCCAAGCGCAAGCGACTCTCCAATAATAATAATAATAATAGTAACAACAATAATAATAATAACAACAACAACAAGTACCAAGTTTATGAGGCATCCTTTCATCAGGACACGCTGCCCTGCAGTGACTGCAACAACAACAACAGCAGCTATGTCTTTGGTGAAGCTGCAAGTTCAACTTCAGTTTCCCATCCCAATGCCCATCCTCATCCCGAATTCCCATCACTTTGTGTCTTCCGCCGTCAGTTTCTTGCGTGGCTCACGCAGCAGCAGCAGCTGCAGCAACAGCACAAGTTCCAGTTCCAGCTCCAGCTCCAGTTCCAGCTCCACTTGCAGTGAGCTCAGCAGTTCATCATCAGCTTCTTCGGCTACATCCTCAATCTCAGCCGACTACATGCTGGGCGGCATGTCTCAATCTGCTCGCAATGCCTGTATCCTGTTGATGTCCTGCGCCTTCCTCACACTGCCCTTCCTGCCCGCCAGCAATCTCTTCTTCTACGTGGGCTTCGTCGTCGCCGAGCGTTTACTGTACTTGCCCAGTGTTGGCTTCTGCCTTCTTGTGGGCTACGGCATCTCCAAGCTGTTGGCCTGCAGTCGAGTGCACTCGAGTGCCAGGACACGCTGTGGCCTCCTGATTTCGTTCAGTGTACTGCTCGCCGCGATGAGTCTGCGGACCGTGCAACGCAATGCGGACTGGCGGGACGAGGAGAGTCTGTACAGGAGTGCCATTACTGTCAATCCGCCAAAAGGTGAGTCGCTTTAACCCCTCTACTTTAATGTTAAGTGTCATCACTCAACTGCACTGAAAAAATGAATCAGTGAAGTTGAGTCTTAATTTAAAGTGAATGAGAATTAAAAATTAAAAAAAAATAATAATGAAAACAATATGATTTAAATTGATTGTTTAAAAATAATTTGTCAGTGCAAGGCAGCTTGAGTCAATTGAGAATTCTAAAGTAAATATTTAAAATATATATGCGTAAAAAAATAAGAATACAATGTGAAATATATTTAAATGGTTCTCAATTTTATATTTCTTTTATTTTTACTTTCCTTTTACAATATTCACTTTAACTCATATCAAGTATTTTACATTTTTGAGTTAAATAAAAGTGTTTTACACTATATTTGAATGTGAATACACAAATTAATATTAATACAACCACCTTTTTTTCAAATGTACTGAATTTAGCACTTTTTGGTCCCTTTTCAGCACTGGGCAATCTGGGCAGCGTGCTGAGCTCCCAGGCGCGCTACGAGGAGGCCAAACAGGTGCTGCAGGAGGCCATCAGATACAGGCCCAACATGGCCGACGTGCACTTTAACTTGTGAGTATCGACTAGTTGACTAGTCTCAGAGTCGACGACGACCACTTAGCGCCCATTTACGTAGTTTAAGAGCAACCAATCTGAGTGCACCCAATTCCTATGTATAGGAAGAGTACTGGAGTAGTCGCAATTCCTACGCGTATTAGATGAGCTGCTGTGCCACATGACATGCGACTTGCCACGCTTCAAGTGCTCGGATAAATGGCAGCTTTTTTCCCAGCCAGCCATTTTCATTATCTCTGTCTGTCTCTGTCTTCTTTTGATACCCTTTTAGTGGCTATAATGTTTTTGTCATAAGATTTGATATGGTTATCTGATTTTGACCAAATTTGGTCAAGGATGTAACAGCAGTTCCAAATACATAGTCCGTAAGTATGGTTGGGATATCCTAATAACCAAAATAGGTTTCCATACTAAGCAATTCCCCGAATTTTAAAGCACTTACAAGATAAAATTGTCTCAGCTATGTTGTCTCAAAATTTTAGCTTTCTAGGCCTAACCGTTTTCTCAGTCACTCGGTCAGGACAAACAGTTTTATATATTGTAGATTACAAATTTGTTTAAATTGTTAAAATGACTGATCAAGAAGAATTATCAAAGAACGTTGCGAAGACCTTGTTTTGAGCAAACTTTGAACTACACAGAATTGTGTAATTTATACCAGAATTCGAAATTAATTGAGTCAACCAAACTAAAATTTTAAATATTTAAACTAGCACACAACTTTCTGGAGATATCCTAAGCAAACTCGCACGACTCCACAAGGATATCAAATCTTCGGTTTGACGAAGTTAAACTTCCGTCTAGTAGTTTTTTTCGCCTACAGCTTGACTGCGCATTTAGTGCGACCATTTCATGCTCAAGGCTTCCGTCAAGCTGCACAGACAAAGACAGAGACAGAGATGGAGAATAGAGCTAGACACATACAAAGTGGGAGACAGAGAGACAATGCCGAACAAGCTGTCAAATGAAGCCCATTTTGTTGTTTTCCACCAAGAAGCAGCAGGGAAATTCTTTCTGTTTTCTGTTTCTGCAGAACTATGCGCATTTTATGCTGCTTACTTTTTCATTCTACTTTCCCAGCGTTGCCACACACACAAAAGTCCTTGGCGCTTCACACTCCCAGAGCCCAGAGATCTGTCCGCCTTTTCAGCCTTTACTAGTTATTTTTTCCCGACTTTTTCTCCATTTCCATTTCCATTGCATTCCCTGTTTTGTCTGTCAACGTCTGACAAAGTCTGTAAACGTGCTGTGTTTTGTCTGTTGTCTGTTCGCATTGCATTTTTGCTCATTGCGCATATTTCGCAGCAATGCAACGCGACAACATAACGGGCAAAAAGAGAAGTCACAGCAACAACTACAATAATACCATATTATGCCACATAACAACAACAACCACAACTACACGTGCTACAACTGCAACTGCAACGAGTTGAGAGCTAGAGTTGAGAGAAAAACTAGACAACATGCAACATAGTCCTGACTCCGACTATGAGATACCCATTGCACAATTTTGTATAAAATTTAATCAAATTTCAGTTTAGCTCACAATGTTTATTCAGTTGAGGATGGACATGATAAAGTACTTAAATTCTTTATAGAGATTCTTTGTATAATAAAGAACTACTAATGAATTTACTATAGAACATCAATTTTAAAGCAATGCTAAAATGAAATTAAGTAAAAGTTTTTAAAATAAAAAAAGTTATCGTTTCTATTATTTATTCTATACCTCATATTCTTAACTGGGAGTTACATTTTAACAAATTCAATATACCCTTGAACCCTTTTGAAGTGTCTGGTATAAAAAAATGTGAAAAACTAGACGCGGAGTTTCGCTTTGAATATTCAGTGCGCCATTTTTAGCATGAGACTCGAGACTCGGCATTTTTTGCCCCTCTCTACTGTGCAGCTTATCGCATGCCAGATTATTGCATGTATTTTGGCTAAGCAACTCCCCCAGTTAATGTCAAAGTACTCAAAGTCAATGGTTCAGAGAATCAGGTCACATTGCTAAGGCTGCTGTCATATGCAACTCCTGTTCGTGAACTCCTGAACTGCTTGCTTCAAGTATATGCGAGTATTAGCCGCAGGGAAAACACTGAAAGCTCCCCTAAAATCCTTTAAAGTGCAACAACAACAACAAGGACGAAGCAACAACTAAATATAAACAGAGAGCCGAGACGAAGGGACAACTGTGTGACATGTTTGTGCCCGCGCTAACCGAAAATCAATGTTGTCAGGCCAACCGCAGAATGAGCAGGAGAAGGAGAAGAGGGAGAGGGAGAAACAGCAGCAGCTTCTTCTACTGCTCGAAACATTCTCAGAACATGCTCAACATCGTTGTTCCCAACGGAACTTTATTCTATTTCCTGTTCGCGCTCAAAGGATAAACAGCTGTTTGCACATATATTATTTACTGTGATCAAGTCATCAATAGCAAATGCTGCCGGCACTCGGCACTCGGCATTTGCTGTTGTCGTTTGCTTGACTGATTACCACCCACCACAAGTGGAGCCCAGGACTCTGAACAAGGACTGAAGGACACACCCACAACCATCCATATAAAAATACAGACAGACAGTCAGTCAGATAGATAGATGGTTAGATAGATGCTGCTGTAGTAAATATAAAAAAAATTGAACGAGTTGTCGAAAATGTGTGTATTACCGGTGTTGTTGCCACTGCCACCAAGGACGCCAAGGGGTAGGTGCCACACTCAACATTCAACATGCAACAAGCAACACACAACACACAACACACGATACACAGACTCACTGATTCACAGACGATGACGATTTTCATGGCATCCGAGGAAAACGCTCCTCGCAACCAAATACCAAACACCGAAACCAGAAATCACTGAACTGTATAATTTGATTTTTATACCAGGTGCTCATTGAAAACATGTGTGTATTAAATTTTCTGGAGTCGATTCTAGACATGTCTATCCGCTTTTTTTTAAGCGCAACAATTTCAGACACTATAAAAAGTGTTTCCGATCCTGCAACTCCCTAAATCTTTACCTATGTTCAATTTCTTCCGGGTTTGAAAATGTTCTATTATAATTATCAATCATCTCACCAACTCTCAGTTTAATCGAATAAGTAAATTAGTCGTTATGTCTGTTTCAAATTATGTTTTCAGCAATCGTGCGCCTAAGTGTATGCAATCATCTTGTAGCCTTTGACTTTAGATGATAATAATAAGAATGTGAATGCTCTTAAATTAAATACCGAGTATCTTATGTTCGATAACTAAACTATTGCTTTTATACTTTTTATTTGCCTATACAAGAATGTGTGTGTTGTTATTTTACAGTGTCAGTCACTTATCAGAATGTCAGAATGCACAAGCAACTAGTTGAGGCAGATTTAAGCTTTAATAAAGTTAAGAGCTGCAGTTACTGGCAAAACTAATTACATAAATCTGAGCAAGAGTTCTCTTCACCTTCGCCAGGTTGGCACTCTCTCCTTTCATTCTCAGTCGACTGTCAACTGTCGGACACTTGACAATTTTCTAGGCGCCTTCAAGTAGTTCACTGCCTGCCACAGGGCGCTCTAATTAGATCTCAAACAGACATTGAAGTACGCGACAAGTTCAGCAACAGTCTATTAATGCCAACACTTTCGCTTCTCCTTTTTTTATGCCACTAACCACTTTCACTTTCTCCTCTTTTCACATTGCAGGGGTATTCTGCACCAGAATCAGCAGGACTTCAAGTCAGCCGTCGAGTGTTTTCAACGTGCCATCAAGTTTCGCCCAAGTCTCGCAGGTGAGTTAATAATGATCACAGATCACAAATAAGAAATTTATGAGTTAAAAAATCTTAGATTTTTTTTGGAAAGTAATCATTTTCCATTTTAATGTCATTAAATTTATAATTGTTTTTTAAACCATATATTGTTAAAATTGGTAAATTTTGTTAAAATAAATTAATTTCAAAATGAGTTTTTAATTTCTTTCTCTGTCCACAAATAGTGGCGTATCTCAACCTCGGCATATCATTCATTGCGCTGGGAAAGCGTCAACAGGCCATCGAGATCCTCCAGGTGGGCTCCACGCTGGATGGAGCAGCAGTGAGAGATCGCGGTGCCCACGATCAGGCCAGAAGCTCGGCCTATCTGCAGCTGGGCGCCCTCTACGTGGAGCAGGGCAAGTTGCAACGAGCGCTGGCTGTCTACCGTGAAGCACTTTCTTCACTCCCCACTCTACTGCATCAAAGGGAGGTGCTTTATCAGAGAATAGGCGACGTCTTTGGCCGCCTGCAGCAGTGGGACGAGGCGGAGCGACATCATCGAGCTGCCCTCGAATTGCAGCCCAATCAGGTGGCGGCTCATCTCTCCTATGGCATCACGCTGGCCAGAAATGTATGTTGTCTGCAGTTTGATTACAGCAGTGGTGCCCAAACTCACACAATCAATTATTGCGCTTGTGTGCGTAGCAGTTAAAAGATCCCTCCTCATTAAACGCAGCTCAGCGACTGACGTCAGAAAGCATCAGTCGATCAGTTGCTTCGTGAGAAAATAAAAAGCCGAGCACACGCATCGTGAGAGAGCAAGTCGCCGAGCGTGCTACACTCGTATTCTTTCTCTCTATACGTGAGTTCCTATCCCATGGGATAGGCTTTTGGCATTTTGGGCACCACTGGCTTACAGCAATATTTCTCGAGGTCTTACAGTTTATCATTTTCTCTGCAGAGCAGTCGCGCCTCGGAGGCGGAAATGTGGTTCAAACGGGCGCTGCAACTGGCGCCGGAACAAGCCAGCGTCTATCACCATTACGGTGAGTACACATACGAATTACATACAATTGAACTTAGAGATGGGCACCAGTTTGGTGATTTTGATATTGTATCGATTCAAAATAAACAACACTAAAGTAAAAGCTAATTTTTAAGCTTTTCTTTTCAATATTTGATGTTGAAAATAAGGAAAATAGTCAGCTTATTTTATTTTTTAAATCTTTTCGTATTCACTACGATATTAAAGACTTAGCATATTGACTATGATAAATACTTAAACTAAACTCATTTCTTAAAATAAACTTTTCAATATTAATGGCTGAAAATAAACTTGAAGACATTTTTTTAGTTTGTTTAAATTTAAATGATTAATAACATTAATATTTTATTCATCTCGATATGTTTTTAAAATGTAGCCACTTTTATCTGCAGTTGTTCACATATTAACGCATTTGATTTTTACCAATGCTTGTCAGATCGGGTAAAAATATAGAATGAATTTATTTTATTTTAGAGTGTACAAAAAAGAACAAAAATTCACTAAAAGTAACAAATTTTAATTACCAAAATCGGGCAACATTCTCTATCAAGTGTTCTTATAAATTAAATCTCCTCATGCTTCCTTTCTTTCAGCTGAGTTCCTGACCTTGCAGTCCCGGCATCACGAGTCCGTCGTCTACCATCGACGAGCTGCGGAATTGGCGCCCAATGACTACGCCCTGGTTGTGGCAGCTGCCACATCGCTGCGGCTGCTCGATCGCAAAGCCGAGGCGGAAGTCTGGTACCGCAAGGTGAGCAATTAAGTTTATTTTAATTTTGGTAATATTTAAACTTTATGCTTTCTGTGCCTTTGTTTAGGCTGTGACCTTGCGACCTGATGACGCCCACGCCCACACCAACTTGGGCGCCATTCTGCATCTGCTGGGACGCACAAGCCACGCGGCACAAAGTTACAAGACGGCGTTGCAGCTGCAACCGGGCGATGCCATCACGCTGGGCAATTTGGCCAAATTGGGAGTGACGAATACGAATGTCTAGCTGCCACCAAGTGGAAACCGTTAATTAGCCACAGAGCAAAAGTTATTTTTCTATATATTAAAATGAAGGCCGGATTACAGCCGTTAGATAACTCTACAGAATTTATACGAAGGACTTCGATACACATACATAAATATATCATTTAGCTAAATGCGGACAACAGGAATCGTGTAAATATCCAAGCAGCGACCAAAGCAAAGTCAAAGTAGAAGGAAATCTCAGAAGAAAGGCGCGGAGAATTGGAGACAGAGAGAACAATAATTAAACTACCTAAAAGTTAAGTGAAACCGTAACCGAATCGGAATCAGATATCGGAAGCAGGTGCTGTACAGTGAATATATCGATCAGTGAGAGGATGCAAACCTTAAATCGATAGGGTTATCGATAACATATGTGCTTAATAATAATGTAAATTATTGTAAATATGACTAAAGAAGTATAACTATTGACTATATATATATATTAATAAAAGATATATATAGATATATGTATGTATGACTGTATATGAATTATGCCAGGGATCTCAGATAAGAGTTATGAGTTTAAAAAAATCTAACCTGATATGATGTAAATGAATGGGACTATCACAGAAAAATGTCCTTTTTGATTTACTTTCAATTTTGTATAATCATTTCTTTTAAAACTTATTTTCTTAAACAAAAATAATTTATTCTGAAACAATAATTCAACGGAAAATTGTTTTGAACAAAATTTTCGTAATATGTAATAAAAATTAAATGTCAAAAAAACCAAAATATAGTTCACCGAAATATAATTATTGGTTTTCTTTTATATTTTCAATATTTTGAAAATTGGAAATTAAATTATTCCTCTATAATTTTAAAATATTTCAAAATATTTATTTTATTTAAATTTCATTAATAAACATCATAAAATAACTTGTACTTTGTAATTTATATTTAAATAATTATAATCATGTAACGATCCCTGGATTATGCCTATCAATGTGGTGGCTTCAAGATCGTTTTGCGTTGAATGTACATTTTAGTTAAGCAAATACGAGTATGAAAATCGAACGGAATATGATTGTAAAGAGTGCATAATATATTATATATATATATATACAATGTATGGAAAAGAAGAATACATATATAATTAAAGATAAAAACTATTTGAAAATATAAAATCAAGAGTCGCATTTTCATTTTGATTCCCCACTCATTTATTGTCCAATTGCGCTAAGCTGCTTAGTTAAGACCAGAGCATCAAGTGATAGATATGCCATTCAAGTGGCACATTGAACCCATAATTGTGACCACTTTGCCAGTGTCTGTGTCTGTGTCTGTGTCTGGCCCCAAAGCTGCACTTGCCAGGCATTTTACTACAAACTAGAAACTATACCCATGGCTGAGGAAATATTTTCAGTGCTTAACGGCTTAAAGTCCCAATCCCAATCCCCTCTCAACCCAAAGTACAAACACAATCAGTGTCAAAATTTTCGACTGGGCGACCAAGTCGAAGATGAAGGCGAACACAAAGAAGGAGGCAAGGACAAGGACCAAGATGAAGATGAGGCGAAGGCAAAGACGAAGACGATGCTGCATCCTGGCACAGGACAGTGGGAAAAACCGCTAAATTAGCCACTTGAAGCGAATATTTCCATCTTTATCGTTAAAAAATAAAAAAAATATTTCATAAACCTCATAGCTACATCAAAGGGTTTTAAAATTACACAAAGATTGTCATTGATCCAGCGTTGCGAGCGTTACAGTTGAACGCATATTTTCATCTTAAAACTAATACAGTTCCCCTTCAGATTGGTAAATTTTAATGAAATTTCTGAAAAATGCAGTTCTTTGGGAGTACTTTAAACGTAGTTTAACAGAAAAGCCTTTCTGCTTTTGTAAAAAAAGTTAAGCTTGCTTAAAGTTTCGTTGCGGAGTCGAAATATCCTAATACTTAAAATTATGTAAAATAAATGACCATACCATATCAATCCAGCCTAGCAAAGAATGATAATGATAATGATAATAGCAGCTAATTTAGCCGTTTTGTCCCACTGTGCTTTGAGGGCGCCACTTAAGCCAAAAGCAAACCACAACAAGAAATAAAGCGTTGTGTCTTATGCCAACTAAATCGTAGGATTATGAATTACAATATACTTGACTGCCAGGACTACTGCTCTGCTCAGGCAGGACAAGATTCAGCTGCAGCTTTGGGTCCTGAGTCCTGAGTCCTGTTCCAGGTCCTGGTCCTGGTCCTGGCTGCAGTCATAATATTGCCACAGCTAATGCAACTGCTGGCTGGCTGGATGGTTAGCTAAATGGCTACTGGCATTGCCAAAAGGAAGGCGATAAAGGTGATGACTTTTGACATGGCAAAGGCTGTGGAAACTCCTACTTCCCAATGCAGTGCCAATTGGTTTGGAAACTCAAGTGGTCGCTTGTTTGTTGTTGTTGTTGTTGTTGTTGTTGTTAAACGTGCACAAGAGCAATTCCGTGGCGTTGATATGAATGTATCAGTCAAATGGTCGGACAGTCAGTGAGTCAACGAGTCAATGAGTCAGTCAGTCAGTTAGTCATTCTGAAGCGGTGTCAAGTTCTGTGTGCCTCATCATCGTCTCCTTTGACGCCACCTCGCTGCAGCCACTTTGTTGCAGCAACAGCGGCAACGTTGCCCACTAAATGTGCCCCGTCCAAGTGCTGCTCGGTAATTGCTAACGCCAGTCTATTTCCGAGGGTGGGCGAGGGTGGGCTAATTAGTCATTGGCATACGAGTACCCATTGCTTAGAACTTAATTTATATATTTTTGTCTCATCCCTTTCCGCCTCCGCAAATCGCGAAAATGCACATTTTTTCAACTCTACGCATTTTTTAATACTTAAGGTTACCTATAACATAAGCTATCATCTTACCTAGGGATGGCACGATTAATCATATGATACACAATAATCGATTATTTTGCTTCTATTGGCGATTTAATTGTATCGTAAAATGTGTTGCGATTAATTGAAACACTAATCGATTATTCGATTAAATAATCGCGTCGTTGGTAAAATTTTTTCAGGGAAACACATATGGAAATTTTATTCCAAAAACATACAATCAAAAATATATTTGAATATGTTTTTTGCAGTCACTCTTAGAATTGTTTAACAAAATTTTCTGCATCAAAATATTTATTGTGAAAAATCGAGGAAAAAAGTTGAAAGAGTAGACTTTTACATAAATTTGAAATTTTCGGAGGGTACTTAATGGGTTAAGGAAAGTTTATGGTTATGGCTAAATTAAGTTTTTGGCAATGTATCTGCCTAAAAGTCCATGACCTATTATCCTTTCAGTTTAAATTTACATTTATACGTATATAATTCAAAGTAATTTAATATCATATTAAGTTCATAATTATATTTAAATTGTTGAAAGTACTTTTGGTCAATTGACATTTAAATAAATAAATAGAATAAACTTATCAGTCTACCCTCGTATGGTCTCAACATAGTCTCTGCAATTGCTTTTCTTACAAGTGACTCGTTAGCTTTGTGGGGCAAGTCTGGCCATAGAACAAGGAGCTCTTTTTCTCTCACTTTTTCACTCTCTCCCTCTCTGCCCCTCTCTCTCTCTCTCTCTCTCTCCCTATCTGAGACTCCTTCATTCGCTGAGTGAGCGCGCTAATTACTGACAGCCTCAGCAGCCAGCTCGCGGATTTATGACAAGGCAACGTCAACGTGCCACATTCAACGTGCCACATTCAACGTGCAACGTCCAACGTCCAAAGGCCACTCAGCTGCATTCTCCAAGTTGTTAGGTAGTTAGGTGGGTGGTTGGGAGGTGTTGGTTTTGTGGTGGTTTTGTCTGAGTGCGCTCTGAGAGATAACTACTTGAGAATCTTTAGCTCACCAGACAATAACCGGGAATTGCTCTTACAAATGGCTCTTCGCCCGAGTGGCAACTGAGAGCTGGACAAACCTTTAACTGCCCTCCCCCTCCCTCTTTAACCACTATTACCTTGGCTTATTTGCCTTCTAACACACAACTGGACTCAGCTGCCAAACGCAGGCTCAGTTGCAACTAATTTAAGCTAATTATGACCCTCAGGCTTTTTCTCTTTAACATCAACAAAAGACTGGCAAAAAAATATGTTTGATGTGTGTGTAAAACTAAGACACACACACACACACACATACAGTTGGACACACACATGACAAAGCCAGAGAAAAAAGAAAAGAAAAATCGAGGAAAATGCTTGGTAGTTTTATGTTTTAATTGTGGCTTACGTTTGATTTGGCCAAAGGGCATACAACACACAGCCATGACAGGCATAAAAACAAAGGCAAACATGCTGGTACACATGCCACACATAATTACACACACACACACACCCTCCCCCCACCCCCACACACACACACCCTCCCCCCCCCCCACCCACACACACACACACATAGAGAGACCGAGTTTTATTTACAAGTGGCTGATGGCAAATCCAAAATCATTTGTTATTTGCACATTTGCCAAGAGGCAAGCAAAAACTTTTTGGCCCAACTCGCACTTGAATCGCTTTTGATGAGGGTTTCATCAAATGCTACCATGACTGACCATTGCAGAAGCAACACACTTTGCTTCTGTGTGTGTGTGTCTAAATATATACACTGAGCGAATAAATCATCTATATAGGAGGGGAACGATTATAATTCCCATCATAAATCTAAATTTTTAGATATTGTCGCACAAGTTGTTAAAAAAAATCGCTAGTTTCTCGGGAAATCGCTAATAACGCGCTAATTTATTTAAATTAAATATCGTTTGAAACAAGAAATTTCAAAATACAGTCGAACTTCCCTAACTCGAACTTCCCTAACTCGAATTTTCTCTAACTCGAACAAAACCGAGGGTCAATAGCGTTTACTGAGCAAATTTCATACAATTCTACTTCCCTAACTCGAATTTCTCCCTAACTCGAACAAAAACATTGGCCCGTACTTCTGTAAGTCGAATTTTTCGGGAAAATTCCCAATAAAGTTCGAATTTTGTTTCGTCTATATTTTATGCTTTTGTTACCGGCTCGTTTGGATATGTAATATTGATGTACATTAACATATGGTGATGTAACATGATAGAATATTGCATCAACAATTATTTAGGCTTGTGAAATTTTTATAGGAAAGATGATCGAAATGTACTTCTTTGTCGTACTAAAATGTTTAAAAATGTTTTAGGAAATATTCAAACTTATTAGTAGTTAAGGAATTTGAAAGTAGACCAAATAAATTAAATAAATAAATAAAAGTTGAAAAATATGGTATCTCAGCTAAAACATTTTTCATTATATTAAAAAATTAAATATTAATTATGATGACATTTGAATCGGGATACAGCAAAAGAACGAAGAAACAAATTTTTGAGAATATTAACAGGTCTTGAACAAACTGGAATCCATTTTTGTTGAAAATAACAAGAAAAATTTGCAATTTTAAATGTATTTATGATTGAATGCAATTGTAGTTTCTTTTAAAAAACAAAAAAACAAAAAATCCCTAACTCAAAGTCTCCCTAACTCGAACTTTTTCTTGGATAATGGTGATTCGAGTTAGGGAAGTTCGACTGTATACATGTGTGTATATTTATGAACTTTACAAAAGTCCAGTTTTAAGATTCGCAATCAATAAGATCAAAGTCAGTGTATCTAAAAATTAGTATGTACATGTTTCTCTCTGTGTATTTATATACCCATGTAGTATGTAATATGAATAGTTACTACAACATGTTCAACATTTCAGTTGGGAAAAAAATGAGCCAATTAGTTGGTTGTACCTAAAGCAGATTCTTGCTGCACTTGCGACACTTGCAACACTTGCGACACTTGCAACACTTGCAACACTTGCAACACTTGCAACACTTGTGCCAATGCCATTTTCGCTGTTCGCACTTGACAAGCTGGAAGCTCAAACGTGACAACGTCAACACTTTTGCATTCGCATAATAATCATATTGCGAATATAATGGCGTGAAACAGCAACAACAACAACAGCAGCAACAACAATAAAAAAAATGCCTGACAGTTGACAGTTGAAGCTGAAGCAAAAGCTGAAAAGCAAAAGCAAAAGCTGCCGTTGTCACCGACGCTCTTGCAACATGATTTTCTTCTTTTTTTTTTCATTTTTCTTTTCTGTTTTTTTATTATGTTTTTTTGTGCCGAGCTCATCCCATTCTGTAATTGCACAAAAATAAACTGGCTGCAACATTCGCTAGCCGCTGTTGTTATAGTTGTTGTTGTTGTTGTAGTTGTTGTAGTTTTGGCCCAGTAGCCAAAAGGAAAGCATGCTTATAAGTATTTGACCGTGTCTGTCTCAAAATTTCATCTCGATCGGCCAACCGAAAAAGAGTAAAATGTCAAAAATCTTAAATGCAGAATTTATTTAGGCATTGCTTATCGGAACGTTTTTAGTTTTGACTTAGTTATGGACGTTTTCAGTTCTAAAACAACTTCAAATTGTGAAAACTTTGTCTAAACTGAAATACTTTTTGGGAAAAAATTGAGCTTAATAATCATTAATTATATTTTAGGGTCAAAATTTGTGACGTAGAATAAATTGACAGGTTTTTTTCAATATTCTTTTGTTATTTTTTTTTGTATATATATAATTATTTATTATAATTTAATTTATTATCTTTAAAATTTTAAATGCAGAATAAATTTATAGGTATTTTTTTAAATATTTTTGTATGTATTGTTTAGTAAATATTTTTCTTTATTTAACACTAGAGCAAAACTGAGCTGAAAAGATTTATTTATTTTTATAAATATGTTTTTTCAGTATTTTTTTGTAATAATTATGCTGGGTGTTCAACAGTAGAGCATCTCTTACTTGTGGTTGTTGTTGCACAGCTCGTGGGCCAAATTTCAGAATCTGAGAGTTCGCATAATTTTCGGGGCGCTTTTTGCACTTTCCACTTTCCACTTTCGACTGTCGCTGGCGCGTGTTCAAGTGTTGACATCGCCAGCTCCCCAAAGTGCAGAGCGACAATTGCAATTGCAGCAGCAATTTATGGCAAGGAGGAGGGAGGAATGAGGGAAGCACAGGCAAAGACGAAGATACGACTGTCACTTGATATACATATATTCCTCTTGGCTCTTCTCTTCGGGCTACAGTCAGACAACAACAACAATAGAGCTTAATAATATGCAAATTTCATATGTAGTTTTGTAATTTTCGACAATTACAAATCGCCCAACTATACGTCTGTCTGTCTGTCTGTCTGTCTGTCTAACTGTCTGTCCATCTGTCTGACTATTTGTCTGTCTTAACGTCTGTCTCTGCCCGGTTTAATTAAAGGATGCAAGTTGTGGAAATTATTTTTCTATGCCAGCGGGTTGTGTGGTCGAACAATTAAAAATCAAAATGCCAAATTACACTTATACTACATGCAGGAAATTACACACACAATACACACACACACACACACACATGCATGCATGTACATACATATACACAGAGACAAAATATAGAGACATCAGTAAACTAAGCTGACAGTAAAAAGTCCGTCCAAGCGTGTAATTAGAAATTATATCCAATTGCCCTGCGGCCACTCGAGCAACGAGAAACGAGCGGCGGCTTTTTCTCTTCCCCCTCTCTCTCTCTCTCTCTCTCATTCTCACCCTTTGCTTCTCGTTTCACTCGATTTTTGGTTTTTCGAGACAACCACAATGCCTGTGGATTGAATATGTGTGAATGAATGCGTGTGTGCACATCTGCCAGGACACTGCACAGTGGCCACATTACCACATATTTTGATTAGAAATATCAAAGTCGATTTGCTTTCAGATTTGCTTTCGAACTTTGTCAAAAGTAAATCATTTTCAAGACGGCAATCCATTTTGATCATGATCAGACATTTGAATCACTTCTGCATTTAAGTCCGTAATGTCCAAAGTGCCAAAAGCCTATACCAATAGATAGGATCTCATAATTCTGCCGGCGTCGCAGCCGACACACATACAGAGCGTGTTCTATAAATAGCACGTTCGGCGACTTGCTCTTAAACGATGCGTGTGTTCGGCTCTTCTTTTTTTCACGAAGCATCTGATCGACAGATGCTTTCTGATGTCAGTCGCTGAACTGCGCTTCAATGAAGAGAGACAGAGCAGTCCTTGTCTTGACAGAGCAAGACTTGTATCAGACACTGCAACTAATGCTTTGTTCTCTTTACTTTGCCAACTGTGATGATGCGACATTTGAATATGCTTCCATTTAATTTTTTCAGTGTAAAGCAGTAAAACGTTTCGTTCCCTGCGTATTTCGCTGCTACATACACATAAGTACAATGTTTGATTGTGTGAGTTTGGACACCACCGATTTAAATTCTATGACTTTTGTAAAATAATTGATTTATCAACATTATCAGTTGCAATATATAGGCACATTTAACAATTCTTCCCACTGTGCCATTGCCATCTGATGCTGGAAAATGTTGTAACTGCAGCGGCAGCAGTCTTTCCGGTTGCCGGTTTGCCGCCTATGCCACTGCCCATTCCCCATTCCCCTCTTCCCTCTCTCCACACTGCCCTTTCCCTCCGTTCGCAATCGGCAGAGCCAACCCTTTGGCAGCTGCCAAATTGTCTCTTGTGGTTGTCACACACTGCGTATTAGTAATGCGCCATACGCAGCTTTGCCGGCTTGTCCCGTTGGCCGCTGTCCGTGGTCCGTTGTCCGTGTTTTGTGTCAAGTGTCAATGTCTGTGTTTTCAATTACAAAATGTCAGACAAGTTGAAAATTAAATTCACATAGCACTATCGATTTTACTTGTAAAAGTCCCTATTCCTATAAGCCATTTATTAAAGTTGCAGCCTTGATAAACTCACAAATGAAGCGTGCCAACAAAAGCAGCCAGGTAACAACAACAACAACAAGCACCTCCCTTTCTCCTCCCTCCCCTCACTATCAACACTCTTTCGACAAAAGTTGGAGATATTTTGGCTGCTTTTGTGCTCAAACTAAATGGCAAGCAGAGATTAAACTCACACATTCAGAGAGAGAACAACGTCTGGAGTGAGTTTTTAAGCCACTTTATAAACTAAAAGCTGAAAATGTTTAAAGCGCACTTTGCAAGCGCTATTCATTCCATAAGACATTTTAAACACCGCCTAGAAATCAGAGCTCTAATGATTATGATTCTTAAATTACAAGAGAAATAGATTTGTCGATTTATTTCAATTTCTAAAGGTATTTTTTTTTTTAATAGCAATGAAAGTTAATCAAAAAATACGAAATAGTTTTTTTTATTTAAATTATATTAAAATAAATGTTTATCCCTGTTTAAAACTGGGAAAGTTCTCAATAAAACTTTAGATATTCATACATTCGGCAGCTACTTGGCCAGACTTTAAGCAAAAGCCGCTTAAATCGTGGCATCGTAGAATGTGTATCGTCGTCTTCTTAAACTGGTTACAGCTGCAGAGTGAACACATTAGAGAGTTAGGGACAACAATGCAATGCATCGAGAACAATAATTCCAGAGCGTGACAATGGCAGCCAATGGCAGACGCGACAGGCTTTAAGTGCAGCTTATGGGAGGACAGGGGACAAGGGGACAGTTGAACGGGACAAACAAAAGCAACATCCTTTTGCTTCAGCTTTATTCCAACAGCAGACAACAGACACGAGACAAGAGACACGAGACATGAGACAAGATGACAATGATCTGGGCACTGGAGTTGTGGCATGTGTGGAGTTCGTAAATTTCGAGAGGGTAAATGCTCAAAAATGTAAGCGACCAGCTCGCAATTCTCTTTGTCTCAATACCCCTCACTCTAAATTCAGCCTGTACCACCACACTGAGAGAAAAAATACCCACTGACAATCAGCTCAAATCATGGAATATTAACATTAAATTTGTTTAACTAAGCACCCATAATCTTAATAAAAGAACAGAGTCTAAAATTAAACGAAACTCAGCTTTGAAAAGATTTTTCACGAACACATATTGTAAAATCTTTATTGACAATAAAAAATACAACTTGTTAGTATTTAAATTAAAATTTGATTTAAAATTTTTTGGATGTCAAAAATCTGTCCTGAAGTAAGATCGAAATTCTCGACTTAAATAATTTCAATCTTACTAAGATATTAAATTTAAATGACATAAAAAAGCCACTACACGCACAGTTTTTAAGATATTACGTATTTTTTGGTAATTAGCATTATCTATTATAATAATCTATCATACTAGCTAACTAATCGCAACAAGAACGGCCAAAAAGATCGTTAGCAAAGGCTGCTTTAAGTTTTGAGAAATGTAAGTGCCTAAAAGTATGCAATAAAGAATATTTTATGTATACCTAAATCAGTAACGGGTGTCCTTTATTCTGAAACTCGACTATAGCATTTCCCGCCTGTTTCTCTCAGTGTTTTTCGCCTTCTTTGGATGCTCCCAACAGTCGCACATTTTCAACTTTATGGCATTTTATTATTTTTTATTATTGTTTACAAGACAAGCGGCTTTTAGGCACGCTGCATTGCTAAGCCCGTGGAGGGGAGAAAGGGAGACGAAAGGGTGTGGGGAGGGGCGAATGGAGCGGGGTCGCAGTGTCGGGGGCACATGTTAAAACAAAGTGCTTTTGTTTGGTGACATCAAGTTAAGTACCTGGCCCAGAGAACTCGAACCAAGTTGCATGAAAACAAACACTCAACATGTTGGAGATTCTTGGAATGGGCATAAATAAGTATGTGTGTGTAAAGTGGTGTGTGTGTGTGTGTGTGTGTCTGTGTGTGTGATTCTTGATGCTTGACGTGACTCGAGTTCGTTTTGCATTTGAAATTTGCATTTTTAATGAAAAACGGTTTAATTGCATGAAATTGTTTGACTTTGTTAAACAGAGAGCTCTGAGCACAGAGAGGTGCGCAAAGGGGCAAGGGGTGTGGCAAACGAAGGCGGTGGAAGGGGGTGAAGGGGGGTGCTCTGATGTGCCGCAAATAAATTCAAGTAGAAGCAGATTCTATTTACACGCCACTGACTATCAACAGGAAACGGATGCAACACTTGGCAGCGCTGCCAACCACACGCAGCAGCAGCACCAGCAGCAAGCGCCGCCGCAGCGCTGCCAGCGTCAGCAGAGGCAGCGATGGAGGCAGAGAAATTGGCAGCTTGAAATTACAGCAAGACACGACGACGACGACGACGACGACGACGACGACGACGACGACGACGACGACGACGACGACGACGACGACGACGACATGGCAGAAAAATTGCTTGGCGAAAAGTAGCCGAAAAGTAGCAACAAACAAACAGAGCAACAGACACGAAGAGAGAGAAAGAGAGATAGGTAGAGAGACAGAGAGAGAAATAGACAGAGAGACAGACAGAGGGACTAACAAACAAACAAACAGCAACTGGACGCCAACTGATAGCAAATATGTTCTCAAGTACTTTGGAAAAACGTTTTTAAGCTAGCTACCAAAAACTTTTACCTCGCCAGCAGCACAGTGGGAAAAAACAGCCTAATTTGTTTACAGAAATATACATACTTTTAAAAGACGCTTAGATATTATTTCGTTTCATTTTCTCACATTTCTCAATTAAGTAAATCATAAAATTTTTTTATAAAGTAACTTTTTTTCAAATGTATTTCTTATATTAAAAAAAAAACAATAAGAAAAACCAAAATAAAACTTAATCAAACAGCATTAAAAAAATTAAACAAAAGGTTATCTTTGGCGCACCAAAAACTTGATAGCCTTGTAAAGTCCTGGGAGTTTTGTTGGGATATCTAAAGACAGTTTAATTTAGTTTCAAAACTTAAAAAATTTTGAAAATTTGTACTTTTTATTTTAGTGGACAGTATGTTTGCGAATCAATGTATTTTTAATACATGAATAAATTACACAATTTTGAATAGTTCACAGTATTCTTTTGCAATCATTTCGTAGATATTACGACATAATTATTATATCCCCTACAAGGTTGTAATGATCCATAGGGTGCCTAAAATATTATAAATCAAGTTGATAGGAAGAAAAATCGAGCTCCTGAGCAGAACATTTGACTACACATGAGCTAATCTAGTCGTTTTGCCCTCAGTGCAGCAGTCAGGGCATCAAAGGGAAGGAGAGGGATACGGGAACAGGTCCTGGGAGTGGGAGTGGAGGACTGCGCTATCTGAACGCCGCCAATGACGTCGTCTTTGACTCGCTAAGCTGCTTAAATCTTTCATGTAAACTTATACTCTCCTCTCCATCTGATCTATTGGACTGCTGCTGCGGAGTATGCTTCAAGTCGAAACTACCCTGTCTGTGCTCTCTGTTCGCCCCACGTTCATATCTAATGAAGTCGCTTCCGATTTTGTTTTTGTGCAATGTTTGACATTTTTTATTTCTTCTTCTTTTCGGTATTTGTAGCTCATCTTTGCCTTGGTATTTTTTCATTTTTCATTTTTCAAACCAACAAATATTTTTCCACAACTTTTCCAACTGTTGCACAAACAGAGAGAAAGGGGCAGTGGAATGAGGGGGAGAGTTGCGTGATAAAAGCAAATTTCCACTTTCGGCTTTGGCTTTGACTGTTGCTGCCACTAAAGTCGAAGAGATAAATGCGTTCAACTGTTTAACTGACAACAGAGCACACGCAACGCAATTTGTTGCAGCCACAATTTGCAAACAGTCAATGAGAATGATGCAACGGAACCTCAGGCTAATTTTTGAATAATTTTCTAAAAACTATCAATTAAAAACAAGCGGATAAGATTAAAGTCGAGTTTTCGACTAAAGAATACCCATTACTTAGTTAAATATACGTAAAATATTTTTGATTGCATACTTTTAGGCAGTTACATTGCTTAAAGCTTAAATTTGCCGTTACTACCATTCTATTAGGCCGATCTTGTTGATATTTAGTAAGACATTAGATGAAATACAGTCGAACTTCTCTAACGCGAATCACCATTATCTAAAGAAAAAGTTCGAGTTTTGGAGATATTCAACTTATAGAGTTATTTTTCTTAAGTTTATTAATTTGACTGCCACTTATTTAGCTCGAGCTAGAGAGAAATTCTATTTTTAGAAGTTCGAGTTATGGAAGCTCAACTGTATTTTAAAAATTAAATATATTTAATAGAAAGTCCCCCGAATTTATTTAATCTAATACGATCCCAAAATTAGTAAATGTTCTTATAGGGAATCGATGCAATTTAAACAACTTTAGTTTACCTTTTGAAAAATTAAATGAAGTTTACATGAACCCCAAAATTTTATTTCTAAAACTTTAGCAAGTCTCGCGAATTTATTGAATTTTTTGCATTACCAACTCCAGTTAATGTCGGACTGTCTTATGGGGAATCGATGCTATGGATATCATAAGCTGGTCAAATAAATATAGCTCCAGGGCCTTTAAAATTGTCACATGGCATTAGATGCCGTTAATTTCTTGCCGTTTGATGTGGGTCCAAAGTGCCACAAGCCACATTGCAACTTCAATTTGAGTGTGGCAAGGAAAGGGGTGAAAACAAAACCCGAGGCGTTGTCTCTAATTGAAATTACTTCATTAGACGGCGCGGAATCTTTGTTGGTTTTTGGGGGCAGTCGAGAGGGGAGTGAGGTGGGGCAGAAGGAGGAGCAGTTTAGAGCGGCGTGCAAATGGATGACACTTGTAATCAAATTGGACGTGCACCATTAAAAACGATAGTGCCACAGAGTCGAGTCGAGTCGAGTCGAAAGGAACTCGTTCCATGCCGGACCCGGAAGTTGCAGCTACGCTCGAGAGAAGCTTCGGGCAGTTGCCGTTGCTGCATTTGCCGTTGCTGGCAATCTTCCAGTTCAGGCTTTCAGTTCAAGTCTCCAGCTTTCAGCTGGCCTCCGACAATTCCTTGTGCTGCTGTTGTTCCTGCTGGGCAATAAAACTAAAACGAATTGAAAATTAAATACAAAATTTATAGCATTCGCGCGGCTTCTTGTCACGCAGCAGCAGTTAAGAGAGAGAAGCATCCACACACATAGAGAGAGAGAGAGAGAGGGAGGGAGAGAGAGAGAGAGAGAAGCACCAGCAGCGACACAAACAACAATCTGCAAAGTATCCAGAAACAGAAACAGAAACAGAAACAGACGAAGCTGGTCCAGACCCGCATTTCGAAGATTGGACGATGGGACGACGATTGGACAGCCACGACACATTCCGTTAGTCCCCTTATTGTTGTTGTTGTTATTCTTAGCCCAGTATCCAAAAGGATACACAGGCTTATTCATTTATCAAATTACAAAAAATGTTCAGAATACGCTTAAAAATGTTAGAGTTGGTTTCGTTTAATACTAGGGTATATTTTATTCGGTCATTTTTTAAAAACAGTTTGCTCGTTAATTTTCTTATCTTAAAAGCGTTAACGAAAAATACACCTTAACAACAAGAGCATAATTCTTAAATTAAAAAGAATATAGATTAAACTGAGATTTATTTGTTCTTAAATATAAACAAGCTTAATCCCACAAAACAAGCTCAGAAAATCCTAACTGATCTTTAATTCTTACATCAATTCTGCGTTTGCTTGCTTAGAGTTCCCAAATGGTTCTGGCTAATCTGCAGCTCGATCAGTTCGATCATTTTCAGGATATTTAACAACGGCTGAATTGAATTTCAAAATGTTGCTTATAACTATGTCTAAAAATTAACGTATTTTAGACAAAATAATTTAAAATTTTGCGTCTACTGGGCACCTAAAAGTCGAGCACCCCTACTGTATCGTTCCTATTGGTTGTGTTTGATGTTGTTGTTGCTGCTGCTCGCAATAAGTGAAAATTTGTTGTACGTTGCACATAAATTTAATTCAGCTGCAAGAGACGACGACGACGAGGGCTCAAATGCATTTGAAGGTGCTGAGAGGCAGGGACTGAGGCAGCGGCAGAGACTGAGGCAGCGACAGAGACTGAGGCAGAGGCTACGGAAAATTAATATTTATTCGCAGGGAGAGTGAGAGGGATAGACAGACGGCGAGGGGGGGTAGAGGGCAACAGCAACAGCAACGACGCCGGACTGCTAATTACAAAAGTCGAATGCAGTCATTACACGAGCGATTAAGTTTTTGTCGTGTGTTTTTTTATCAAATGCTTTTATTTTGTACAGAATTTCAGTTGTTGCCAGAATTCAACATGAAATTTAATGATGCACTTAAGTAAAAATATTTCAATTCGCATAGATAACAGCGAAGAGAACCCGACTGTACGACACCCTGTACTACAGTAAATTGAAACTAAAAAGAATTTAAGAAAATAAATGTAATAAGAAACCACATTTTTAAAGCAGAACTCGAGCCCACGGATACAAATCTTAAGATTCAATGATTTTAAAATGTATTCTGTTTATTAAGAACAATATATATAAAATAATACAATGCCAAATATATTGAAATCAAAGAGAAAAGATTATAAAACGTAGCAAAAAATATTTAAAATATCAATAAAGTCATGTTTAATAAATTGAAGCATCAGACTAACCATTTGGTTTTAAATCATTTTGATATTTAATTTTTATAGATTTTGTTTTAATTAAATCGATTGTATTATTAAGAATATATGTATGTTATATATTTTATGTCGTAGACACTTTGAAATTGTTAAGTACAGGTACTTTATAAGTAGTATAAAGCCAAGAGCCTTAAACGCATCCAGACAAAGTAGTTTATGAGGCCTTTTGGCCACATTCTGTGCAGTGAATAAAATGTACAAAGAAAACTGACTGCGATTATAAAAACATTTGCCACAGCTGATATCCCTCCAATTGAATGAGAGAATAGAGATAGAGAGAGAGAGAAAGAGAAAGAGAGAGTGTGTGTTCCTAAACCAGGTCCAAGCACTGGACTTTCTACCTAAAACCAAAGCAGCCAAGGGAGAAAGAGAGGGAGATGTGTGGGAGGAGTGTAACGCACTTACAGTTTATTGCATTTATAGAGCACTTGTGTGTGCGTGTGTGTGTGTGTTGTGAGTAAGTAAATCGCACACACACACACACACACATTTATACACACACACATTTCACGTATCACGTGTGCACCCAAAGGGACACCATTTGGTAATGAGATTTAGAAATAAAATCTACAAAGATGTTTGCACGAGCTGTTGACGTTGCCATTCCTCTCTCTCAATGTTCCCATCTCTCTCAGTACCCTGTTCCCTGTCCCTGTCCCTCTCCCACTCCATGTCTATATATGTGAATCTGTGCGATGTCCATTTGTTTTCTGCTACTATCCATTAGTAACAGATGCTACAGATGCCACTAGCAAAAGCTGCTTTTGCTCTCCAACTCCATCTCCATACACAATTCTTGGCCAGATCCACATTCAAATGGCATCTATGCACGCTGCTGCCATTTATATGTACATATTCCCCACACACAATATATGCACAGATATATATAGAAAACAAAATACACATCATCATCATCTAGTCGAAGCTTAAATACTCTTTCAAACCATCGATCACAAATGGAAATTTTGGTTATAAAGGAAGCGAGAAAGGCTAGAGTCGAGTTCCCGACTATAAGTATTCAAATAAATAAAAAATATATTTTATTGCATACTTTTCGGCACTTACATGGCTTAAAAACTTAAATCAGTCATTTCTACCGTTCTATTTGTCCGATCTTGTTGATGGATGCCTTATAATAACTATAACTCTATAATCGAATATTGTCATTATGTTATTTTACGAACATTGACAAAAACAAACGAGTTTTTTTTTATTATTCAAAGTAAATTAGCCATCAAATTAAGTTACTACTTTAAATGATCCTTCGAATTATTAATATAGAGTTGAATTCAATGACTCGAACTTCTATAGCTCGAATTTCTCTCTATCTCTAGCTAAACGAGTGGCAGTAAAATTCTTAAACTTAGGAAAAAGAAGTCAATAAGTCGAGTATCTCCATAACTCGAACTTTTTCTTTGGATAATGGTGATTCGAGTTAGGGAGGTCCGACTGCATATATTTTAAATTACAAGTAATGTTCAATGAAACTAGCTAAATTAAAAGTAAAGTGCAATACTGAGATTCTCAATGTCTTGGGTGGAAATGTGAACATAACCTTGGCTTAAGTGTAAACAAAATAAATAAATAATGCCATATATGGTCACCTTATTCGGTCGGGTGTGTGTGTAATAGTGTGTGTGCGGTGTTAAGCATTAAACAGAGCTGGACTGACATTAAATAGTATAGTACTTATTTCATTCATGGTTTTCTACTTAGGAAATCTACTCAGTCGCTAGAATTTGACTAAAACAAGTAACTAGACACGCTATCTTACTCTCACTATACCTATAGCTCTCTCTCTCTCTTTTTACCATCTCCAATCTGATATAAACGCTTTAAGGATACGCACTAAATCGGCTGTATACATCATAAACACGTTTGAATTATGGCCAAGATGCTCTTTTTTATTTTCACGTTGACTTTTGTTGCAGCAACAACAAGTTAAACAACAACTACAACAACAGCAATGATAACAACAACAATTCGAGCGACTTCCCGACTGTCCGACGCCATAACGAGATAAATCATTTTAGACAGCGTCATTAGTTGGCTCTAATCATGTTGTTGTTCTTGTTGTTGTTGCTCTTATTGTTGCTGTGGTTGTTGTTGCTGTTGTTGCCACGTCGATGATGTTGCTTCTTGCCCCTCAATGTGGGCAACACACGCGCCAAACTTTTGATACATTAAGTATACGCCGCGTGTGTATGCGAGTTTGCGTGTGTGTGTGTGTGTGTGTGTGGCAGTCTAAGTTGCTACACTTAAAAAAAAACTCACTCTAAGAAGAAAAATAAATAGTTTCATCCAAACATATAGAAAATCACCCTTAAATTTGAGAACGGCACCATAAAAATAATATTTAAAAAAAAGTTCATAAATTTCAAATTTTGGACATATCATTTTTCTGAGTGTAAGCGCTGCCTGGCAGCGTTTTTTCCGTGCTGTCATTGCAAAAGTCGCTTTAATCCCCCTCCCCCCTGAAGTGCTGCCAACCTTTTTGGGGGCTGAGCCCAAGTCAAAATGGGTGTGGTTAATGGTAAATTTCTTTTTAATTTGAAGCATTCACTCAAAGTCATCGTCATGTTGGGGATATTAATGCCGTACGAACAGAGGCAGCGACAACAGCAACTTTTGGCCAAATCGCTGGACACGTTCAGCCAACAGCCAACAGCCAATGACTTATAATTTATGGCGACGGCAGCCGTCGGACGCATTTAATATAAAAAGCACCAAATCTGACTTGAGCAACCACCAAAAGAAGCAAAAACAGCTCTATCCACAGTGGGAAAAACAGCTAAATAAACAAATAATCATTTATAAATTAATTGATTATATCGGTTTTATTTACGGATTCGGCTAAGGTCACACTTAGGTTTTTGGTTATCGGCTAAAAATAAATTTTTTATATCGATTAAGTAAGATATACAAGAACATATTAAAAATGCAAATTTAAAAACAAATATTTAAAAATATCAAACAAAAGACAATCAGATATTGAGATCCAAATACAAATTAGAAACACATATAAAATTTATTTTTAAAATACGATAAATACACCTAAGCAACATAATAAAATTTATTTTCGTCCGAACCGAAACTAACCGATTTGCGTTATTTTATTTAAATTATTTTTATACAATTTTTATTAAAAAAAAAAACATTATAATAAAAATAAAAAACGTTCAAAAAATTCTTTGGTTTACATTAAGTAAAAGTAAAGGTTAGACAACCGATATTTTGACAACGCTCGAAAATCTAAGTAAAATGTAGGTACATAAATCTCGCAGTTTTTCCACTGTGCTAATCTCCATTTGGCCTGGCCTATCGGCGTATTAGTCTCAAGGTTGTCTAAGTTTGTGCTAATGGCTTTTTAATTATATTAGCGGTAGGTCGAGTTCGATCCCAAAGATTTATGCCTCTAATAATTGCATCAGTTCATCTTGTTTGCCACTCAACTGCAGACTGCAATGACAGGCAAGTGCATTTATGTGTTGTCTCCCTCTCGTTCTTCTCCCTCTCTATTCCTATCTCTCTCTCTCTATCTCTGTCTGTATCTCCTGCTCCTTTTGGCCTTGTGGATGATGTTGCATGCAACTTGTCTGCGGCGGCACACTAACATATGCTAATAGCAATTTGTGGTAATGAAGTTGATTAACATTGCAGCAAGAGTGACAACAACACGAACATGACACTGAAACTGAGACAGACAGAGAAGGAGAGAGAGAGAGAGTCATCGTCTTGGCCTCATTTGGTTGCCTGTTTGAGTTTGAGTTTGGTAATTAAATTCATGCCCCGTTGCTTCCATTGCCACCGTATGCCGCGTATTACGGAAATTGCATTCAAGTTTGCAGTTCACAGTTTACAGGTTGCAAGTTTACAGCTGCAACATCTACTCTTAAACTGCTTCTGCTCCTGGTCCTGGTCCTGGTCCTGGCCTCATTTCCTTTTGACAAGTTTCTAGTTCATATTGTACTCCAATCATTGCACAAGTACAAATTGATGCACATGCCACAATTATGACAACTAGAATCCATTCGATTGTTACTCATTTCGAAAGGCAATTAAATTACCTGCAATGTCCATCAACCCATCGATCTATTGCCGAGATTGTTTTATAGAATGGAAATCAAAATAAGGAAAAAGAAAAATACTTTACATTACATCCTCAACCAAAAAAACATTAAGTAGAGGCACATTAATGAGAGGTACATCAAACATAATAACAATAAAAATTAAAATTTTATATAAAATATTAAAAAATCCAAAAAATATATAAATAAAATAAAATAATATAAAATATATATAAAAAAGATACAAAAAAAACAATAATAATAATATAATTATCACAAGAGATCGTTAAAATAACTTAAATGAAATAGAAATTAATCTAAAAATTAAAGCTAAAATTGTATATGTTAATTTATTTATTAATTAATAGTCAATAGTGCCTAAATTAATTTGTTTTTTTTTTTCTTTGACTAATTGTGGAAATTCTTTTAGAGAATCGTTTGATCTCTTTTTGCACTCCAAATTGCGACTGTATAAATTTATTCATTGAATTTGCGTTCGCTTTTCGCCGGCTAAGCGCATTTTTAATGCAATTAAAAGCCGAACCGAAAATTCGCAGCTCGACAAAAATTGCATTTGGATGAAAGTTTAATTTAATAATGCAATAAAAATAGCGCATAATTTAGTTGCTGCTGAGTCCTGCAGGACGTTCAGTTGATTAAATACACGGACTGCATTTTAGTTTGAATTGCGAATGCGAAATGTTTAATGCGATAATATATTGTCCAGTGCATATAATATATATTGAATATGAATTGAAAACAAGTCAAAAAACAAGAGCACGACTTTGAGATACCCCCTACTCAATTTAAATGTTTAATGATTAAATTTAAAAAAAACTGTTAAAACAGTTATAACTCATAGTTAAATTCGATTTTGATGCGATTAAGTACAATGATTAGTTTGTAAGTAAGAAGTTTTTAATATGCAACAAATAAAATTTACCCTTGTTCTGTACGAGTAAGAAGTATAATAAAATTGTTGGAATGTATTGCAGTTAATGCGAAACGACTTCACAATGGCGAACAATGACAAAAGATCCAAATGGCAGCGGAAACGGAAACAGCGCAGTGACACAAAGCAACAAATGAAAGCCAAGGGGAGTCGATCATCATCAAGGGAAGGAGAAGTATTAAATATATTACTGCATATCAAAACTGATTGCAACGGGTGGTAATTCAATTTCGAGGCAACCAGCACCAACGAGAGTCACGTAAAAAGTGGCCTTTGAATGCAATTGTGAATGCGAGTGCGAATATGGAAAAGTAAACGCTTAATCGAATATGCACCCAGTATTCCTTCCTGTTCCTCACTTCTGCTCCTACCTCTGTATCCCATAGCCCATAAAGCAGAGCAATCAATGGACATCCTATGGCTCAATTTCATTCCGTTTCACGTTCGGCTTATTGCATGCAATTAAGTTCCATAAACTGATGCAACGGCAATGTTGTAAGTTTCCTTCTTCCTTCGCCATTATCTTCACTTGTTTTTATACACTTGCATGGGTTATGACCCATAATAAAATGCTGTTGAATTCCCGATTCCATATCGATTTTTATAATTTATATTTTAAGCAACGCCTCTAATGTAGCTATGTAAATGCAGGGTCAAAAGAAGTTTTAGAAATTTATGTAGCCTTGTGTTATTAGTGCAGAATTTTGTACAATTGCATTTATTAAATTTATTATATTTTAATCATCCATATCGACAACAAAATTCACCAAATTTGCGACTAAATATAAAAAAGTCGCTATCAACGCGAGCTTTAATCGAGCATGCAGGAAGCAACAGGAGCAAATTACAGATTTATTTGATAAAATAGATTGCTATTCAATTATTAAAGAAAATTTCAAAAAAAATATGTTTTTAAAATTAAAAAGAAACTCAATTCTATAAACTTTTAAGGAATTGATCACTTGAATATGGAATTCAAAGCCTTGCAAGGGTATCAAATATTCAGCATGCCGAGGATAATCTTTCTCTGTTGTTGTTATTGTCTTTGCAGTAATTAACAAAAGTGCGCTTGTGGCAAGAATGGTAGTAAGGACTCGATATCCAGGCAATATCCAAGCAAGAGGCCAGGTCCAATCCAGCTCAGGCCATTCCATTCAAAGGAGCAAAGGGCCGAGTGCATAATGAGCAGCATATGCCAACGCGGCTGAGGCTGAGAGCGGTTTTCATTGCCAACAATTCACACACACACACACACATGCGCAGAAAATGGCGCTCAAATGGCTGCCCGAAATTGAATTAAGGCCAGAAAATCGAGTCGAGCCTTTCCTTTTCCTTCTCGTCGCTTCTAATTCGATTAACAATCATGAAAACTGTGCAAATAACAAATCGCAGTTGCCAAAGGAAAAGAAGCGGGAGATGAGAAGATGGTTTAGAGGGGGTATTGAGGTAGAGGACGAGTGTAGGCAACAGTTGACCTCAAGTAATGGCATAATTAAATTGACAGGACATGCGACAACAGCTGACCATAAGAACTGAAGATAAACAGGCAACAGTTCTTTCGTAGAGGGAGAACAACAACTTCAACAATTCAGAGCTTTACATAGCAGTTGCTCGATTTTTAGATGCCCAGGAATCGTAAAAATACAATGCAAATTTAAAAAAGAAAATAAAGCATACATAT
>JBAMBJ010001635.1:0-31448 GCA_037043495.1 Drosophila recens
CATTAACTTTGTCACAAAAAAAAATGTGCGTAACAGGCAGAAGGAGGCGTGGCAGACCCCATAAAGTATATATATTCTTGATCAGCATCAACAGCCGAGTCGATATAGCCATGTCCGTCTGTCCGTCTGTCTGTCTGTCCGTCCGTCCGTCTCGTCCGTCTGTAAGAGCGCCTAGATCTCAGAGACTATAAGAGCTAGAGACTCCAAACTTGGTATGTAGGCTCGTCTATATTAAGAGCAGATCGAGTTTGTTTTAGATTTTGGATCGGACCACTATATCATATAGCTGCCATAGGAACAATCAGTCGAAAATCAAGTCTTAGTATGAAAATCTTTTTTGTTGTTTGAGATATTTCAACCAAGCTGACAGAATATGCATAAAAGATGGTCTCATACATACTGACCAAATTTGGTTGGAATCGAACTACTATATCATATAGCTCCCATAGGAACAATCAGTTGAAAATCAAGTCTTAGTATGGAAAACTTTTTTGTTGTTTGAGATATTTCAACCAAACTGACAGAATATGCATAAAAGATGGTCCCATACATTCTGACCAAATTTAATTGAAATCGGATTACTATATCATATAGCTCCCATAGGAACAATCAGTTGAAAATCAAGTCTTAGTATGGAAAACTTTTTTGCTGTTTGAGATATTTCAACCAAACTGACAGAATATGCATAAAAGATGGTCCCATACATATCTGACCAAATTTGGTTGGAATCGAACTTCAGTTTGTGTGAATTTTATTAGACCCCGTACTTTAAAAAAGTAAAGGGGTCTATTAACTTTGTCACAAAAAAAATGTGCGTAACAGGCAGAAGGAGGCGTGGCAGACCCCATAAAGTATATATATTCTTGATCAGCATCAACAGCCGAGTCGATATAGCCATGTCCGTCTGTCCGTCTGTCTGTCTGTCTGTCTGTCTGTCTGTCCGTCTGTCTGTCTGTCCGTCTGTCCGTCTGTAAGAGCGCCTAGATCTCAGAGACTATAAGAGCTAGAGACTCCAAACTTGGTATGAAGGTTCGTCTATATTGCAAGCAGATCGAGTTTGTTTCAGATTTTGGATCGGACCACTATATCATATATCTCCCATAGGAACAATCAGTTGAAAATCAAGTCTTAGTATGGAAAACTTTTTTGCTGTTTGAGATATTTCAAAAAAAATCTGACAGAATATGCATAAAAGATGGTCCTATACATACTGACCAAATTTGATTGAAATCCGATTACTATATCATAAAGCTGCCATAGGAACGATCTGTCCAAATAAAGTCTTAGTATGAAAATCTTTTTGTTGTTTGAGATATCTTTATAATAAGTACGGGGTCTTCGACAGTCGAGTACCGCTTGACTGTAGCACCGCCGACTAGTTTAACTTATACGTTTACTGGGCAGCTTGCGTTTTTACTTTGAGCATTTGCTTTGACTGTGCAACGCATCGTTTCACGCGTTCAGCTCGCTGTCTACAATTTATCCTCTTCAATTTTCATCCACGTAGGAGTGTAGCAAATTCTTCCTCTTCCTGCCCCCCGACAACTTTTCGCTTGCAGCACGCAGCGCGCCAATATTTAAAATATGAAGACCATTAGCTAAATATTGGCTTTGGCACGCGCACGCACACCACAGCACCCCAAACACAACAACAACAACACACAGCACACAGTCCCTCTCGCGACCCCTTCAGTACTGGATGGAGATGCGCACAAAGCAGTCAATAATATTAACCAGCAGCCAAAGTCTTGGTAGTGGATACTGCTAAAAGCAACTGAACTGGGTTGAGTCTTGTGCCCCGTGCTGTGCATACTTATTTGGAGCTCAAGGCGCCGAAAAGGCAGGGGAAAAGGGAGTGGGTGTGGGTGTGGGTGTGCGATTGGGAGTGTGGGTGGTGAGTGCATAAAATAAAAATAAATGTTAACAATGGCGATGCCCGAAAAACTGAAGCTGCCGGCGGTGTCAGCCTCATGCGGCGCATGAAACACCCGAAACAACATTTGCCACACGGCAGGCAGAGGGAAAAGAGGCAGGAAAAGGGCAGGGAATGATTCAGGAAAGGGCCAGGAAAAGGAAGGGGAAAATGTAGATGATGACGACAACGACGACGACGACGACGGCGGCAATTTGTTGTTACTCGTTGTTGGTTTTTGCGTGTACTTATGCTAAGTAAAGCGATGATGTAAAAGACAATAACGTCTCGGTTCGAAATGTGATGCGCAAGTGGGGAGGGGAGGGGAAGGGGAAGGGGAGTGAGGTGGATGTGGTGTGAAGCGAGTAAGCAAATCCACTGAGGCCACAAATTCAGCTTCCGACTTCCCCGCCTCGATTGGTGGCATTTAATAAAGTGTGCAGAAATTTGTTGATATTTGTGGTATACATTTTATACAATTTTGAATAACCTTCTTTGATATTTGGGCGAGTATTTGTTTTTATTTGCGTGTATCTTTTAATGTTATATTCCTTACGTTCGTCAAGGAAAAATGTGTTTATGTTTTAAGCAAGATAGGAAAACTCCAATAATTTAAATACTCTTCAATTTGATTATTTAAAGATGGAAAGATACAATTTTAAATATTCATTTAGGATTTTAAACGCAAAGAAACCAAAGATTAACAGACATTTTGACATTGGAACATTTTTTTTGCAATATTTCTACTGTTTTAAAATGAACCTTTATAAAATTTTACTTAGTAAAAACTGCAAATAGTTATAACATATAAATTTAATTTTTCGCAAACCTAAACTTTAATTTAAGAACAGGATTCGAGCGGAAGTTAATTTAAAAATGCAATTGTCCAAAACTTATGCTGACCTGTGAGTTAAATTCAAAGATTCTCAGTTATTTTAATATTACTATGCATCTGAGCCTGAGTTTCTGCAGCACCTGTGCACCACTGAGAGAAAGAGAGAAAATAGAGAAGAATACAGAAGAAGTGAGAGAGAGGAAGGTTCATCTTGGACCTCAATTTGGTTTGTCGGTTTGTCCCTTCTTTGCCTGAGGCTTTTAAATTAAATAAACTAACACACACACAGACACACACACACTCAGACAGACGGACAGACGTACACAGACACATAAATTGAAGAGAGAAAAAGCAGAAGCTGAAGAAAAACACCCACGGAAATGTAACTAAAATGCTTACACACTCACACAAATACACACTCACTGCCTGACACACATACAAAACAAGTGGGAAAGGCTATAGTCGAGCTACCGACTGAAGGATACCCGTTACTTATTTAAAAAAATATAAAATACTTTTATTGCATACTTTTAGGCACATACGATGCTTATGGACTTAAATCAGCCATTACTACTGTTTTGTTTGGCCGAAATTGTTGCGATCTAGTAGGATGATAGCTTATAATAAAAGATAACGTTAATTACTAAAAAATATGTCATATTTTAAAAACTGACGGTAACAAACATTCCAACAAATACTGTATACCCTTAAACTTATTTTTTATGTAAGGGGTATAAATATATGTATATTTTTTCAGTAGTTTGTGTGTGTGTGAACTGACACACACACACACACACGCACATTCGTACATATATTTTAATGCAAATTGAGCAGAATTAATTTAGTACTGTCTGTGTTTATCTCTGGCGCGTTTAATATGATGCCTGCCACCGTCTGTGGCAACGTCCTTCTCCTCCTTCTCGTCCTTCGTCCTTCTTATTTTTCTCAGATCCTGCCCCACTCCGGGGCTTAGTGTCGCTCGTTCTGTCATTCTGTTTCAGTCTGTCTGTCCGCCATATGTTCATATGTTCAACGTTTGCCTGACGCAACATTTTCCTGCTATTTTTCCATGCATGCCACATACATACATACATACATACATATTTAGCCAGCTAAAGGCAGGAGATGATGGAGGGAGAGGGAGCATAGCCGACTTATCCACAAAGACACTTCCAGTCAAGTTGCAATTGTTCACAATTTGTTGGACGCTTCTCTTTATAATTTAGAATCTATTATTTAACTTACTTCTTTAATTTAATTCCTAGTTATAATTACATAATATTCTAATATTATTATAAGTAACAAATTAGCATATTCAATTTTAGCTTTAGTTTTGTGATTCATTTACATTTTAGTTGAATATTTTAATTATTTTAATGATCTATTAAATATAAAGTAATATTATTACTAATGTGTTTTATGTTATATTATAATTTTTGAGAATAATTTTGAAAAATTTAAAAATAATAAAAATCATAATATGTATTCAGTTATATTCATTAAAATTTATAAATCTATTAATTTAGTAAATTAATATTTATGAAAACTCTTCTTTATATTTAACTATCTCTAATTTTATTTAATTTATATTTACTATACATATATTTATTTAATATAATCAAAAAGAGTGAAGTTAAATTTATTAAAATTTTAACATTTTCTTTAAAGTAATTTAATAGCTTTCAAATATCTATTTATGTGGTAGACAATTGAGAAATATTTATAAAAACTAAAAGATACACTTTCTAGGATATCTTCTAGTCGCAGCACGTACTGAGCTGTCTCCCGACTTTTTATTAAAAAATTGCTTTCGGCATTTGTGGCTGTCATTGCGCTGTCATTGTCAAAAATGTTGCCTACTTTTAGGCAGGACTGAAACTCAAACATATGGAAAAATGCTGTGGCCCTTCTTCGTTGCAAAGTCAATTTGGTTGCCTCCCTTTGCGGTTAGTGTTAGACAGAGACAAAGAGAGAGAGAGAGAGAGAAAGAGAGGGGGGAGAGGGGGGTTCGTGTCTCCGCTTCGAATTGGCCCCGATTCGCATTAGGCACGCATCATTTGCGCGTTTGTAATCAGGCGAAAGTGTTTCGACTTCCCTTTTTGGCCTTGGCTATTGCGTTTGCTTCACGCCTTTTGTTCCTTTCCTTTGTGTTTGCCTTTGTCTCAATTGAGCGGTGCACACACACACAAACACACTTATACATACACATATTGTACATATTTCGAATTTAAAGTAAAAGTTTTTCAATTTCAAGTTTTATGGCGACAAGTTCGCGCGACGACCACAAAGAAAAGTACAAAATACAAAGCACAAAGCAGTGTCCTCCCATTTTTCTGTGCGATTCTCATGGTCCGTGCTCTGTGCCTCTAAATTGTGTGCTGGGTGGCCAATTGCGTCTGTTCACACCAGATCTCAGGTCTACACTAATAAAAAAGAACGGTTTAAATACCTTTCGTAAGATGAAATCTATAACTCATCGAAGAAAGCTACGTTAAGATAAGTTTGAGCAAGCCACAATAATAAATTACAGTCCACTAAAATCCACAAAGTTTGAACTATCATATAAATAAATAAATAGGTGGTTTCATTTGTTTTTCTGAGTGTACAGACTGTTGAGTATCCGACAGCTGCGAAGCTCCGTAAATTTGCTTGATTTTATTTCTTTCCCGCTACGTGCTCACAATTCCTGATGCAATTCATCGCCAGACGAGCTTTAATGTGTCTTAAATTTCCGTTTCTGCTGGCCAAAAAACAAAGCTGCAACCACGTGTTAATACAGCACAACAACCAAAATTTAGTTAACCTGACCAGACTGACCAAAAAAACCAGCCAAAAGGTCACCGTTTGGAAGGGAGGCTTCAAGCACGCTTCGTTGCTCTTGGTCTCTCTTCAATTTTCTAGTCTTGGCACTGATTTCAACAACGTTTTCACATTACCCGTCGACTGCAATCGTTTAATTTTACGCTTGATAACGTTGGCACAAATGCCAACTACCAACTACCGAAAATTCGTATCCGTATCCGAATCCTAATTGTAGCACACAATTAAATTCCATTGTAAATTTTCTGCAACAGATTTCAAACCCTTAACTCGTTTCACATTTAGGCTAAGTCTTTTTTCTCCCTTAACTGAATATGTGTCTAGTCTGAAGTGACGGGGAGTTGAGTTATGCAGATGAATATTTTTGTCTGCTCATGAATAAATGCCAAAAAAAAGTCTTATTAATGTAAATATATGGAAATATTTTAATTTGATATAATTTTCAATTTTACAGACAAAGCACTAAACCCGTTACTTATTTATAAAAATATAAAATATTTGTTATTGCATACATTTAAGCACTTATATTGCTTGAAAACCTAAATCAGCCATTACCACCTTTCTATTTGTCCAATCTTGTTACGATTCAGTAGAATGATAGCTAATAATAGAAGTTAGTACAATGTTGTTATCACAAGTTGTTCTGGTATTAATTTTCAAAAAAACAAAACTAAATTCCTTTAAGACTTTATTGTAATGTTGTGTAAATTTAAAAACGCCTTATGAGATTAGCTGAAATTCCGGCAAATGAAATTATAGCATTAAACAATACAAAGGCTTATTTTCGTTAATTTTTCGTTGCTGTCTTTATTTCACTCTAGAAGGCGTTTTACTTCACTCTTCTCTTGGAAGCTCAACTCGATGCTCGATGCTCGGATTCGGTTTCGGTCCATTGTTTGCTTAAATTTGTACACTTTCTGTTGCTCCTCCAGAATTTTGCGCACTTCTCGCAACTCGACTGCTATTTGCTTGGTGTTTTGCTGTCTGCTGTTTGCATTCGTCTTCATTATTTGTTTGCTCGGCCCGAGTTGAGTTTGGCGGAGAGGCAGACGAGGTTGGAAAGAGAAAGAGAAGGTGACGAAGATGGAGGGGTAAAGAGAGACGAAGCTGCTGCGCACTTGGCAGTAGTAAAGTTTTGGCACAGTTGCTTTGCATTCGAAATCCTTCTCGTACATTGGAATTTGTAACAACACCCCAAACAAGTCGCCCACACAATGATTTATGGATTTTCATCATATTCTGTTGATTCAGGAATATTTATGATTTGGCAGTTCCCAAACCACGTTAGCCTTTCTTTCTGTCTCTGTGTGTGTCCTTGGTATTCCAAATTTTTTTGTAAAGCATTTTTTGTTATAAATTTTGAAAATAAATTTATGAAAATAAAAGAAGAACAACCAAAAAAAAATAAATAAAAATAAATGCAGCAACGAGTGTATTCCGAAATATGCTGAATATGCGCAAATTGAATTTGATTTTTAAGCACTGATTGCTTTTATTGTTCTGCTCTTGGCCAGGCTAACGAATAACGAGTAACGAACAACGAACAACGAACAACGGCGACCGAATAACACAATTTATATAAAATATTCTAAAAGAGATAACAGTCGAAAAGGCCATGAAACATGAAGCGACAACTCTTACAGCGAATATTCGAATATTCGAATATGTGTGAATACGAGTACATTCATATAATAATTGTATTGTTTTTTCAACTTTTGAATTGCACGAAATTGCATTTTTTTCGAGCACAATGGAAAGTGTTGTTTATTTTGGGATCGAGTTTCAATTGAAATGACAAAAAAAAAGAATCGAACAATTGTCGGGGTTAAAACGTGAAATTTGTGTAAGACAATGGATGCTTATTGCAGAGTGATACAATTGATTTCGTTGGGCATTTGTGTTTTAAAAAAAAATTGCATTTTCACTTCATTTCCATTTGCAAAACACATTACGAGCGGAATGTGCACAAATGAATACTTAATAACACCAAACGAATAAAGTCAGGACCCCAAATCCGTTTCGACAAGTGCAAGTCATTCTCACTCACAGACTGACAGGGGAATTTGGGGGAGAGAGATGGAGAGAGAGCTGAGAAAGACAGCCCAGGACATTAGCATGAGAATAAAACCAAATTACAGTCTTTAAAATAAATGTATGCGAAATTTTCAAGCCAAATGCCAAAAAGTATTCAACTAAATGCGAAATAAATTTGGTAGAAAACAAAACGAACAAAAAGCCAACGAAGGAGGAGTTGGTATTTGGAAAAGAGAGATGTGAAGAGAGAGGAGAAACGGGCGGGTAACAGCGAAAATGTCAAATCCCTGAGCTTGGAATGCGACTCGACTCGTCGTCAGGAGACGCAGAAAATCAATTTCGGCTACAAGTTTTCAATAAAGTGAAAATAATGTCGCAAGCCAAAAACCAGCAGCAGTCACAACAACAACAATAAGAACAACTAAGAACGCTAGTGTCGAGGTGCTCGACTTCCAAATGCCCAGTACTCAATTCAAAGAAAAAAAAAAAAAAAACAAAAAAAAAAAATTTGTTTTAAAAAAATTATTTAAAAAATTAAAAATTATTTAGATTGCGATTTTTTTTCAAATAATAATAATAATAAACTTAAAAATTCAACATCTTTGGCAAACAGATTGACATTCGAATCGTCGGCAACCAAAAAAATTTTTATTTTTTACCCATTAATTTGCTAGCTTTATATTATTCTTTAAAATAAATACAACCTAAAAATTTTTAAGTTTTATAATTACAGTTGAGCTTCCATAACTCGAACTTCCATAACTCGAACTTCTATAACTCAAATTTCTCTCTAACTCGAGCTAAATGAGTGGCAGTAAAATTAATAAACTTAAGAAAAAGAATTCCATAAGTCGAATATCTCCATAACTCGAACCTTTTCTTTGGATAATGGTGATTCGAACTAGGGAAGTTTGACTGTATAGCGCAAGAATATATTCTCTGTCTATAAACAAACTCAGTAGCCTGTCAACTCATTGGGTACTGGGCTAACAAATACATAGCAACAGGAACGCGGGTCTGCCATTATCCCTGCGATAAGAGATAAGAGACGAGATGAAGCTGGCTGCCATTTCAAAAAAGTAGAAAGAGAACAAAATCAACGGCAAGTGTCAAACAATGAGGGTCGTTAGAGGCAGCAAATCGAAGCCAAAGTCAAGTGCACAAAGCGTCAAATGAAAAGGAAACTCGAGGAGCATCAGCTTCAGCTTCAGCTCCAACTCAAACTCGAACTGATGCTGATGCTGATGCTGGAGCCTGGCCAGGGATAAATCCATTGATGCGTGAAGCAAATCGAAGCAACGCACTGTCAAAAAACAGTAGCAACAAATGCCGAATGCCGAATTCCCAAGACCGCCGAGTGTCAAGCCGGTGTTTATTTATGTGCCTTGTGCCTTGTGATAAATCACTGACATTGATGCCGCCAGTTCGCCCCCCTTTTACCCCCATCTGTTTCCTCTCTTCACTTTCCTTTGCCAGTCGGTGACATCCAAAACTTTAACCGACTCGAAATAGGCAGTCACGCTTTGGCTAACAAGCCCACAATCCACAATCCTCCATCCACAATCGACTCTGTCTTTGCCCGCTTTTTGCGTGTTGCGTGAAAAGTGGAGACTCTATACATAATAAGTTTATCATGGCCCATGGAACGGAAAGAGTGTGCTCTCTCTCACTCTCTCTTCTCTTTCCCTCTGTTATCTGTCCTCTGTCCTGGGTCCTGTGTGGCGCCCAGTGCTGCCCTTTGCTTTTCACAAAATAATAAACACCAAGATTTTCACTAAAAACCAATAGATTGTCCATAAAATCCCGCCAAAAATGCTGTTATTCAATTTTATTCAGAGAAAATATTTTATCACATACACATATGTTAAATATTTTTATATTTCCTTGTGTTTTTGTATTAGAAAGTTGTTAATTTTTTAAAAAAGTATCCAACATTTTTGTAATTTAGATATGATTTTTTGATTAATGATTTTTCGTTAACGGAAGCATTATTAATTTGGTTATACTCTTAAAAATAACCTAAGTAATATTGTAGAATTTAAAGTTCAGCTAAAATATTTTTAAATTAAATAAAATATATTTAAAACTCGAAAAATATGAATAAGAAAATACAAGAAAAAGAACAACCAAATCTAGTGGCAAAACCGCCAGAACGACAACACTGGCGGCGCCTATCTTAGAGTTGCCACCCGTTTTGACAGGAAATAAAGCGCCGCTCAATCACAGCGCGCAACGGAAATCGGAAGTTAGCAGGCGCACGATATCAGCCAGCGGTTTCCTCTCTCCCTCCCTCCCTCTCACCCCCCTCTCTCCGACTCTCTCTCTGTGTGTTTTTTGTCATCTGTCATCTCGAACTTGGTCTGAGTCTAATGCCTGAGTGTGCCCAGATAAAATGTTGTTGATTGAGACGCAGTTGAGCGTTAATAATTATCAGTTGTTGCTGTTTTGCCATTTTCATTTTGATTTTGGTTTTTTTTTTGGTTTTGACCATGGCTAAAAAAGTAGCAAAGTGGTTACGTGCTCAGCCAGTTTTGATGTCTTTCAATTTGTGGCTGATTTATTTGTGCATTAACCTCAAATTTGCACTGAGTTCTGAGTCCATTTCAAAATCGTTTCTCTCTCTCTCTCTCTCCATTTTTGCTGGCAGTTATTATCGACTGGTCCAGGCGACCTTCGACCCCCTGCCATCCTCCCTTCCCTCTGGCAACTTAAAATGCTGGAGCTTTCTATAGATGTGTGTAAATAAATTTTCTTACTCATTTTCACAGTGGCTACAAATAAGCAGCAGCTGTTTGTCCCAAAAACTTCTGAGCGCCTCGAAACTTATTGATGCTGGTCATGTACTAGCCCGCCCCATAAAAAAGTGGGCGTGGCTGGGGGCTGTTGCCACAGCTGCTGACTCTGAATTGGGATTGGATTGGGTCGCATTGATTTTTCGGCTGGCTTTTCATTTAGAGGACACTTTTGACAGTTACTTTTGGGGTCTCATATGCAACAATCTGCGGATAATTATGGCCAGCAAACTTATTATTTAATCATATTCACTATTGAATACAAGGTCAAATCAAGCCAACAATCAGTTTCAGTTTGTCAGTCGAATCAAAATTAACCCATATCAAACCCAAAGTCAAAGACTCCCCCCTTTCAACTGTAGCTATTTATAGGCCACGTTTTACCTCTAAACGTCATGACTACAGAATGAGATTTCAAGTGGGTTTCCCTGTTAACCTGGCTAACATCGATTAAGTTTATAAATATCATTGGAAATACCGTGAACATAAATTGAATTCCATTTATTTCTGTAATTCTTACAGATATTTTTGGGAAGATAGAACAGACTCGATTTTTCTAACTTTTGAAATTATCAACAATGCATTTGTATAGAATTATTGAGAAACTTGCTGTAGAAATTGTTTACAAAAATTTATTTGAATTTGAAATAGCCATATGGATCTTCTTATAAGATTTTGAATGAAATAGGGAAGAGTATTGTCACAGATTTTCTTTAATAGTTATTTATAAATAATAGTATTTTTATGAGTCAAATTTTCGGAAAACTTCAAAAGAACTTTCTGTCTTTCGCATTTGTCAACAATGCATTTGTGTAAAAATTTATTGAGATTTAGAATTTCCACATATTTTTTTATAGTTATTTACAAACAGTTTTAAGCCTATATAAACATTATATACAATTATTATTTGTTAATTTTTGTGAAAACTGTTTTTCCCATTTCTCAACAATTCATTTATATAGTAGTTTATAAATTTGCTTGAAAAATGTTCCCAAGAAGCACTGCAAATTTCATATAATTTGCTGTGTATGTTTATTAAAATTAATTAGAATTTTTGGGTAGAGTGAAAGAAATGAAACTTACTTGGACTTATGCAGCCTGGACCACGTGTCGTTCCACAGTTTGGCAAACATTTTGCCGTGTGCCAGGGCAGCCAGATTTGCCAGTGGAGAAAGTGCAGAATGCGGAGAAAGTGGAGAATGGGGAGAAAGTGGAGCTGTTGTAGCCAAGCGATGCTCCATTAGCGTCATGCCCAAGAGCACACTTGAGTTGTGCTTGTTGTTGTGGCTGTGATTTTGTGGAGATGGAGATGGAGATGAGAATTTTCTTATGAATTGCCTTGCTTTTAGTTAGTTTGAATATTTCATGTATCTCTGCTGGCAATTGTTGTTGTTGTTGCTGTTGCACTTCTTCTCCGTTTGGTTTAATTTATGCAGCAGATTTCGTTGCATTTTATGTGATTTTATTTCGGTCTCGTGTCTGTGTGCATATGTATGTCAGTGTGTTGGTGTGTGTTATTATTGTTGTTGATTTTCCTAATTTATATGAGTTTCTTCGTATTCGTTGCATTTATTTGCATTCACAGCTGCTCAGGCTTCCGGTCGTTGCATAACTATAAGTAAAAGTAGAAGAAGAACAGACAAAAATATCAGTTTGGCAAACAATTTCTGTAGCACACTTTTCAGCGCCAAAAGAAAATACAGCACAAATGTCGGCAACCAATTGTGTAGCATACTTTTCAGCGTCATTAGTAAATTTTCTAATTATATACGAACACAAATGTCTGTAAATGATGTCGTGCTCATTTAACCTCAATTACACGCACACTAACACCACACGACACAGACACACACACACACACACACACACACACATTTGCATAAAACATTTTGTAAGTTTTTGTTATTGTCGAGCTAAATTATTTCTATTTGTATTTTCATAATTAATTTTCTTGCTGTTTTTGTTGTGTTTCTATTGTTGTTGTTGCTAAAATGTGATTATTTGATCTACATTCGTCGATAATTACGGCTTATTGAAATTGTTGTTTGAATTAATATTGAAATAATTTGATATTGATAAATAATTACCAAAAAACGTTGGAGCCAAAATGCGATATAATAAATATAAATGGTGTCATTGGTTTCCATTTGAGGGTTTTTTCTCCTTTTTTTTCAGTTCGATTATTTCCCATTGCATGTCGCGGCTGGTTTATCACCAAATCTATCTATATACACGTTTATAGCTAAGTACATATGCATGTATACATATGTCGAAGTACACGTATGTGGCACGCACTAACATCGATGCATTAGTGAGTCAACCTATTTGTTGTATTCATACCAGAAATTAGGTTAATTAGTGGTCACTTTTTTATGTAACTCGCCTCGCATCGCTGTGAGTGTGAGTGTGAATGTATGTGAATGCATGCGTGAGTATGAGTGTGTGACTTTGATAGCTGTCATTTCGACAGTTAATGCTTTAATGATATATAAAACTCTATATAAAACTAGTGACACCTCACAAAAATTTCAAATAAATCTATGAATAACATTTAAATTATTTAAAATAAGGATTAGGTAAAGCAGACTATTAATACTGATATTTAAAAGAATAAATTAAATACATACAAGTACACACGAACTTCCCTAGCTCGAATCACCATTATCCAAGAAAAAAGTTCGAGTTATGGAGACTTCGACTTATGGAAGTCTTTGGAAGTTTTGGAAGAGAGAATTCGAGTTATAGACGTTCGAGTTATGGAAGTTCATCTGTATATCAAATTAAATAAAATAAAATAATATAAAATAAACTTTATTCGTAATCTTGGCATCCAAGTATTGATTTCTTAATTATTTTTGCTTTCAATATCTAAGTATTTTCTTGTCATAATTTGCAGTAAAAAACCTATTCCAATATATAAACACATTTTTGTATGGAAATCGACATCTGCATCCACAACTTTCACATCTTTTGTTGTGTTTGTTCAACTATTTTATATATTTATGTTTCGGCGAGTAATGAACTTTTATGCATTGTCATTAACTTTTATAGTGTTTATCTGTCCGCCCTCTCGCACTTTACAATTTCTCCCTTTCTCTTTGCTTCTTTCTGGCTTTTGTTTGTGGCTTTTTCGCAAACATTTTAATAAATTTAAATCATTTGTTGCATTTATTTTAATTATGCACATTTAAAATGCATTATGTCCCATGCCCAAAACAACAAATGTCTACTCGCCGGCAGAGGGCGCTTTAAGGGCGCAGTTGGGGCCAAAAACGTCGCGTAATTTAATTTCGCTGACAGAAATTCAATTATTTGCGTTTTTCGACTACAATTTTTGTGGAAATGCCTCACGCATGCAAATTCAAAACACGATGGCGTCGCCAATGGCAATTTTGTGATTTGTATGGGGATGTTGGATGTTTAAAAATGTTGGTGGCGCCGTGGCGCATGTTGCGTATACGTGTTTTCATTAAATTTTTATTTATTCGTCCCTCATATTTCCTTCCAGGCAACGTCTGTCCGTCCGTCGTGGAGTCACCGTCAAATTCTTTAGGTGTAATTTCATTATTTCAATGTTTTACTTTGCTGAATTATAAATGAGCCTCCGTTTTCAGCGTCTCGTCATGTGTGCTCTCTCTCTCTCACTCACTTTGAAAACTCTCATGTCGTTACAAGCAGCTGTTTTTTATGAACATTATTATTTTTTTGAAGGTTTTCCCCATTTCTTCGGGCTGCAATTGTCATTTTGGGGCGTTGGTGTCAATGTTTCTCTCGTCGGGGCCCAAAATGTTTTCAATGAGCCAAGCAGCCACGCCCACCGCCTACTAACCACAACTGCACGCTCGCTGCTGGCCATAAATATTTGATAATGTGTAGCTGTCAGTTAGCCGTCCAATTGAGTGATTTCCCTCCCGCTGTCCCCTTGTCAGAGACACGCCCCTCGCCTCCCTTCAAAACAGCCTTTGATTTTCATTATGGTTTTCATAATTTTTCACATTTCACGGCGGCAGCTGCAACGGTTCACATGATTCGATGAAGTTAAAGCGATTTAACCAGTGTCAAACAATTCCATGACAGTCTCCACATGTCTCTATAGTTCTATTCATCACACTGAGCGAATGAGACGAGTAAAAAACTTAAACTTAACAATAACTACTTACTATAATAAGCTATAATCCTACGCAATCGCAACACGATCGGACAAACAGAACGCTAGTAATGGCTGATTAAAGTTTCATGCAATGCAAGTGCCTAAAAATATGCAACAATTTATTTTTTTTTATTTTAAAATAATTAACGGGTATCCTATGGTCGGCCACTCGACTATAGCCTTTCCCACTTGTTTTATATTATATTCCAGATTCTTTCTCCTTGATGAAGTTCATTTATACTAGCTAATTGAGTATTTTGTGCTAATTTTAAGCTTTAACTATATGCATAATATGAAATTTCATTTTAATTTGTTCTCTCTGTGTATTGCTGTCGTTGTCTGTCTCTTTCTCTTTCTCTGCCTCTAGTCTGTCTAATCCCCCTTTCTTCTCTCTCCCTTTTCCCCGTGGCACTTGTCTCGCTGTTGCGCGCTTTGACAGCTTGACGTCTGTTGTTGCCTGTTTGGTTGGTTGTTATAGCCCTTTTGTTGGCCGCCTGCTTGACATTTTGACAAAATGCGGAATAAGGAGCTGCTGCCGGAGTAGCTCATTGAAATTGAAATTGAAATTGAATATCATTAGCGCATTTTGGCTATAATTAGCTCGCGATGTAGGCGATACCAAATTACACATATCGCGCATACGCCGCATTGCACGGCAGAATTTAGACGCCTCTTTGGCATTGTCATTAGCATTTGGCCAACTGGCTGATTGGACTTAAAGCATTGAGTATACGCCGTGATGTGCCAGGACCAACAACCATTGATTAAAAAGAACGACAGACAAGGCAAAGAATGTGAATGTGAACTTGGCCAAAAAGGAAAGTCGCCTCGGCAAATTACAAAGCATTTGGTCAGATGCTACAATGACAGGGCAGAGAATGTGGCAGAGACTGACAGAGAGAGAGAGAGAGAGAGAGTGAGAAAGAGTGCTGCAACAGCTGCCGTTACTTGACACTGAGGCAGCCTGAGGTCATTTCTGGTGCTGCACAAGTTGTAAAGTTTTCGAGGAGGAAAACTTCACTTTTTGTGGCGACTTGTGACTTGTGTCGCAGGACGCGAGCCAAACTTTTTTGAGGCAGCCAAACAACAAATTTTGGTAACCGCTTGTGCTTAACACTTTCGCACAGAAGTTTTCTCCTCCTGCTGTTGCCAGTTTTTAATTAATTCTTTAATAACTCGTCGTTTCGAGAATTTAATTAGAGATTTAAGAGACGACGTTATCGTGAGGCAAAATCAAATCAATTCACAATCTCCATGTATCGCAAACTCAGCTTTGTACATATTTTGTATAAATTATTATATATATATATATATTATATTATATATACTATGTTTATTTAACTATTAAACTCTTACTAAAACCAATCGACAGAAAGAAACTATTTTGAATTTAAAATATTTTTGGAAAATAAAATAGATTTCGCAATTTTCCAGAAAGTCGAATGCTAGTCTAAAATTTTTAAATTTAAGTTTTTGATTTTAGTAAACAGGATTGTACAGGATGTAAAAACTGGAACACGCTAGCCGAGAGCTACACACTTTCTGCATTTCTGGCCATTTTGCTTATTTGTTGTTCTAAAAAAAATAAAGTTCAGCAAAATAACATTTATCAATGTCGATGGGGCGGAAGAGAGATGAAGAGACAAGAGAGAAGAGAAGAGAAGACACTGTCGAATTCACCGAAGCTCTGTTTGGGTTCGCACTGAATTGAAGTGCATCAAATAAGTTTGAGCATGCGAGTTGGAAATTTGTTTGCAACACTGTGTGGCAGTTGTAGTTGTAGTGACTGTAGCTCTAGTTGTTGTTGTCTTGTCTGGATCTAGTGGCACCCCAGAGACAAGAGACAAGAGAACAGGCACCACAATGTAGTAAGCACATGCTGTCAAAGTATTTTATCAATAATTCAAGTTCGGTTTTTTGAAAAACATTAAAACTTGTGCCGCATTTAGACACAGATTTCCCCAGTTGCCACAAAGCGCAATCAGAATATATACAGAGTGTATAAATATGTCAAACGCAACTTTTTTGAATGGAAACAATTTTAGTTATCAATACAATCAACTGTTTTATAATGAACTCAGAGTTCTACGGGCGTCGCAGTCGACACACATATAGAGAGAGAGAATGCGTGTGTTCTATAAATAGCATGCTCAATAGCTTGCTCTCTCACCAAGCGTGTGCTCGTCTTTTTATTCTCTCACGAAGCATCTGATCGACTGATGTTTTCTGATGTTAGTCGCTGAGCTGCGTTTCATGGGTCAATAACTTATCAGTTCACTTTCGTAGCTCCTAGGTATACAGTATACTATGAAGAACAACAAATTAGGAGATGCTCTGCTGCCACTTGCGGCACTTGATTAGCGCCAGCCAGAAAACTTTTGCTGCTGCATTTTGCATTTTACATTTTAGATTCAACATTCTACATTCTACATTCTACATTTTACATGGCTTGTTGTGTCGCGGCAATTTGTTCGCTGTCACTTTGCACGCGGCTGCGACATAAATTTCTCTTTTGCCGACCCAATTTTCGGCTAAGAGACTCAGACTCGAAGTAGAAGGGAGACGTGAGAAGTGAGAGGGGCAGGGTAGACAAGGGGGCAGAGGGGGCGTGGCAACATTGACTGTGCATAACCGAAAAGCGTTGTCAAAACTTTCGCAGTTGGCTTTTGTTTACAGAGCGAGAGTGAAAGAGAGAGAGAGCAAAGGCGGAACACGTGCGACCAGTCGAGTAACTAACTAAAAAATACAAAATGAAAAACAAAACAAAAATACTAGACCATAAATAAAAACCACAAGCAGCAGCCGCAGCAGCAGTTTTCCCGAGCAGTTTTCCCGAGCAACAGCGGTACACGCTGCAAAATAATGGAAAAAGTTAGTTTTGCATAACGCGCAGAGGGAAGAAGAAGCAGAAGAGTCCCTAGTCCGAGTCTACACTTGAAAGTCTCATCTTCCTATTCCTCTTCTTCTGCTGCCATGAGGGCGTGTGAATGGGGAATGAAATGAAAGAATGGGTTACAACAGCTGCCATGGCCCCAAAAACAATGCACAATGCAAGGCAAAGCGATGCACTGAGAAAAACCATGATTTAAAGAGAGCAAGGCATCAGTTGCAGCATATGATTAAAGCCTAGCGCTGTACGGACATCAAATCAGTCCGATCAAATCAAATCAGAGCCGATCAGATGCTTCATGAGAGAACAAAAAGCCGAACAAACACTTCTTCAGAATTGCATCTCTGACGTTTTTTTCATGATTGAAAAAATAATTTTAAACAAATTTTTTTAAAGCTGCGTATGAAGATATAATTCCGTTGTTTTGTTAAATTTCAAACATTGCTAAATAGGTTTTAAGTAAAATTATGAAACTAAACAAAATTATTTTTCCTTACTTTTTATTTAAATGTTTTAAGTAAAATGAAAATATTTTATAGATGATCTTTAACTGAACAAATCAATTTTGCAACACACACAATTATTAAATTGAAATAGTGAAAATTGTTTTGTTGAGTGTATGCAAAAGATCTAGCATGTGTGAGTGTGTGTGTGTGTGCTAGTTGTGGTTACACACTGTGGTTAAGCTCACACACACACACACACACACACACAAATACATAAATAGCCCGTTTGAGCCAAGGTTACCATTTTAAATAGAGAGAAGAGTGTGAAACAAAGGGAGAAAGGAAGCAAACCGGGAGAAGCAAAGAAAGAGCAGTTTGCAAATTTACAGCAGCTGGCAAAGCCGTTACCAATGCTTCCTCTTTCCTCCCTGTCCCTCTGCCTCTCTCTCTCTCTCTACTGCACTAAACATGTAAGGAGACAAAGTTGCACTTTTACTACCAATCGACCGACTACAAACTGCAGTTGCAACTGCAACTGCAACTAGAAAAGGAAGGCAATGGAAGAAAGAAAGGGATGTCAATAAGGGAATGGGATTGGGATAGGGAATGAGAAGTGAACTGACTTTACTGCAGCCTCTTTCTCTCTAACTCTCTCTCTCTCAAAACTTGTCCAAAATCGAAAGTTGCATTGAACTTCCCTTTTGCTGGTTTCAATCCAGTTCCATCCACATTCACATTTCATTTCTCGACTTGAAATTGAAATTGAAATTCTGATAAAGCGACGACATTGCAAACTGTTCATATTCCGTTGACTGATATTTGGAATTCTTATTACCTTATTGATAAAGAGTCTAGGATTCATTTTAAAAGCAAATAACATGCTTAAAAATTCGCTGTCTTTCTATGATTTTTTCTTTGTAGCTATTAGTAATATTAATTTTCAGAGAGTAAAATTTGTTTATGTCTTCTATTTGGTTATAGTTGTCTAAAAGTAGTCGCCAAGAAAGTTTTAAAAATTGCATTTTATATTTGAAAAGGATATTTTAAATAAACAGTTAAGCTAAATAAAATAAATTTCTAAATTCTAAGAAAATTGAATGCATTTGTACTTGTTAATCCGCAGAATGTCTAATTCTATTTCATGTCATTGCTGTTCACATTCTGTCATTTGCATTTTCATCACCTTTAAAAGTGATTTAAAGTTTAAAAAATTTCACATTTTAAAAATTCTCACTGTTTGATTTCAACTGGCAACTTGTGTAAAATTCTTGTTCGTTTTCTTTGGCCTCAATTGGCGATTAGTAATTGTAATTATACTTTGCAGCCAAACTGACAAACACTTAAAAACTTTGGCTAATTTGTTGTCCGTGGCCGTGGCGAATTACACGCATAATTTATTTAGTGGATTTGGGCAGCTCTAATTTATGTGCGTCTAGTAAACAAAAAACTTTGCACTTGTCTTCCACACATAAATGCTGGCTTGGAAATGGAAATGAATGTGGAAATTGAGGGGAAATTCTTCGCTGTAGAGAAACATGCTAATTGAATTCCATACAATAATTTTGCTATGCTTTATTCATTAGGCGCATAAAAACGCAATGCGGCCAACAAACAAACGAAACTAATTTGCATAATGTTAGGCGCACTCACAAATACACTCACACACTAAAACACACTCACACACACCCATAAGCTATACAAAAATAACTAAATGAGTGAACGCAGTAAATGAATGAATTAGAAATCGCTGTTGAAAACTTTTTAAGTAGCACACAATTTTCGGCTCCTTGCTAATCTGCCAGCTGTCCAAATGTAAATGAAAAACAAACAAAAAATACAATATATATAAGCCAAGTATAGGAATATTTCGGAAAGTAAAAAATGTAAAAGGGGCTTTGCTATTTTCAGCTATTCCCAAAAAAAACAAGTGGAAAAGGCTATAGTCAAGTTCCCGACAGTAGCATAACCGTTACTTGTTGAAAGAAATAAAAAAAAATTGGTATTGCATACTTTTAGGCACTTGCATTGCTTAAAAACTTAAATCAGCCATTACTTATTTTCTATTTGGACGATCTTGTTGCGAATTAGTAGGATGATAGCTCATAAGAATAGATAACGTTAATTACCAATAAATACGTAATATTCTGAAAACTGTGCATGTGGTGGCTTTTCGCGATTTACAGAGGTGAAAAGGAACAGGACGAAAATTTGATATATACTTGATCTTAGTAGGGGCTTATAGAAGTCAACGAGTACAACATACCATTTACGTATTTTTTAAGTTACGAGTATGAACATAAAAGAGAATTAGCCACAAAAACACGTCCACGGCAATTCAATCTCATTATTAGCGCATGAGGTAACATTAGCCAAAGCAGCCAAAGAATATGAAATTCAGCAGCAGCCGGAGAGCAAAATTCACAAAATAAAAGATATAATAATGTACACTCAGTGTGCTGGCCAAATTAAAATTTAAATAAAATGACGTTGGCAGAGGGCAAACGGCAAGCGGCCTTAAAAAAATTTAATGTCAGTCAGTGTTGGCAAAAGAACTTGGCAGTCAAACTAAGCGAGATTTGATAGTAAAAAGTTGCTAGAATAAGCTAAAAATATGAATAATAACAAATAAGCAAACAAAATGGAAAGCTTGAGTGCTCCAGAATAATTAAAAATAAACTAATATACGTAGTATCAAGCAAAAAAAACTTCTCATCTTCGTTGGAGTCCTGTTTCCCCAATCGAATTTAAAATTTTAATAATATTTTATTTAAATTATATTTGGATTTAAATTATTATTATGACAACATATAAATATTATTTAGCTTGAATTATAATTTTGACAATATTTTGCTATTTCACTTGCACTTTGCGTCAAACTTGAAAAAATGTATTCACTTTTTATTCACACTGTTTGCTAAACTTGGGTCTATTTTTTCAAAGCTGAGTGAAGGTTTCTGATAATTGTCGGAAAGATAATAATGTAAGATTAACGTCAAACAACTTGGAACAATGTATTCACTATTTTAATATGCTAGCTTTAAACCAATTCTTTCAATGTCTATTGGAGAGATATGAATGTCAAATTTGAAAATATCTCTCAGCATAAGTATATGTAACTGGACTATGAAAAAACGCAGCTAATCATATTTATAATAATAATAAGCTAAGCTGGCAACACTGATGACAGTCAGATCAGGCAAGTGCCTGTTGTTTCATTTTATTTTGTTGCATCTCTTTTTCACAAGGTTGTGTATTTATGCTCTGTGTTTATATGAGGGCAGAGACTGAGAAGGAAGCGGCTACACGAATTGCCACTTAAAAATTCAAAAGTTTTGCGGCTGGCGCATATGGCAGCGAGTTCAGTCAGAGAGACAGACTGAGAGAAAGAGACATAAGCAGCCAACAAACGGAAGTGTGCGCCAAAAAAAAAAAACACAGAAGCTGCTTTTGGGATATGGAATATGGGAAGTGGTAGCTGGTTGCAGGCATCGTTTTCACAATTGCCAACAACAGCAATAATAACAAGCGGTAAGGCTAAAGCCGAGAGCCCGACTATAGGATACCCGTTACTCATTTAAATAATTACAAAACATTGCATACTTTTAGGCACTTGCATTGCTTTAAAACTTAAATCCGTCATTACTTCTTTTCTATTTGGCCGATCTTGTTGCGAATTAAGTGGGATACAATATACCCTTTTACTTAGTTTTTAAGTGACGGGTATAACAATAACAATAACAAAATGTACCACATGGCTTTGGCTTTTGGGGTTAGCCCAATGCCGCGGTTTTTGTTTCATAAGCTGGCCGCAAAAGGCCTTAACCCGAATTAAATTCACCAAGAACAACCAGACAGACAGACAGTGGGACAAAGAGAGAGAGAGAGAGGGAGCTGAGTGGCTTTCAAATTTAAATTTAATTTTTTTCGACCCCTATCTCCCTAGTCTTCTTCTTGTTCTATAATACTCAACTTCATTTGCATAGCAAATTCCAGAGTTTCGCACATGAAATACACATTGTAAAAATATTTGCTCAGAAAATATTTTATACTGGCAAATTTTCTACATGAAAAGCCAAAAGCCGCCACACGATGAAAAGAAAACGCGCTACGGATTTACAAGCTCACAAAATTTGTAACACACACCAGTGTTGACAGCATATTGACACTTAAAATAAGTATGGCTTCAGAAAAAAATAATAAAAAATGTTTAACGTTGAGTAAAGGAGGAGTTTAAAAAAAAAATGTTTATTTTTTAAAATGAAATACAAAATATGATAATTAAAAACAAAATCCTCATAAGATTCCTCATAAAAAGAGATTTTAAAGCTTTTGAGAAAAAAATCTATGTATCTATGTATGCAAATAAAATTTAATTTAAATTATTAAAAATTATATAATTTAAATAATAATCATTATAATTTTAACTTTTAATAATAAAAATTTAATAAAAAGAAAAAAATGATTGAAATCGGAATTTTTGCATTTATCCCAAAAACTAAAAATGTTCCTTGAGGATAAATGCAGAAACTTCTTTTTAATCATGTTTGCTTGGATTTTAACTTCTTTTCACTTTTAATTATAGTATTTTTAATAAAAAAATGTAATTATTATTATAATTATGTATTATTTTATATTTTATTTTCAATGTTTACCAGCGTTTTAAATTGAAAAAAGGGTATAATTTTTTTCAATTTAAAAAGCTGGTAAGCATTGAAAATAAAATAATACATAAAATATGGTGAACTAAATAATAATTAAATTTTTTTATTATAAATATTATAATTAAGAGTGAAAAGAAGAAGTAAAAATCCAAGCAAACATGATTAAAAAGAAGTTTCTGCATTTATCCTAAAGGTTCAAAAGGTTGTCAACATTTTAAGACATTTTAGATTTGGCATTAAATATGCTAAGCTGGCAGCACTGACACACCCACGCACACACCCACACACAATCACGTGAAAAGTTGTGGAGGCCTAAACTGAAAGTCAAAATTGTATTGCATACTTGCAGGCGTCAGTCACGAGCTGAAACTAAAGTCTCCAAAGTTTGTATGGATCTTGCAGCGAAAGTTTCTCAGCAATTGCGATAAGAAAATGTGCTCAAGTCAAGGCACAAAACAAACACTGAATGAAAATGGGGAAAACTCAGCTGAGTGTGTGTGTGTAAATTTGAATTGCATTCGCTTGATTACCGTGAAAATCGGAGAAAATGGGAGAAAAGTCGAAAAGTTAAAGCCTCTCGCTGAGTACTGAGTACGAAGTAAATTTGACTTGCCTGCTGTCACTTTAGTTACATTCGCTGTTGCAATTTCTGTTGCAGTTGAAGCTTCAATTATTTCACAGTCACTGGCGGAAATGTATCCCGATTTTGGTCGACACAAACACAAACACACACAAACACAAGCACACACACAGGACACACTCCGGCTTCAATACACGCAAATTGGGAAAACAGGGAATCGGGAATAGGGAACCGGGAACCGGGAACCGGGAACAGGCAACAGCAACAGCAACAGAAACGAAAAACGAGCGCACGAAAATTTGCGAATGCCGAATTTAAAAAGCTGCTTTAAGCCGACAACGCGCGATTCCCATTTTAAAAACACACACAATAATCTCACTTATAATTTCTCAAATATTATTTTGGTTTCAATTTAAATTTCGCAGCTAATTTTAAATTATATTTTTCATTATGTTGTTGCTGTTTAAGCTTTCAATATATTTTAATTTTTGGTTGTTGTTGCTTTTTGTTTTTTGCTCATTTCAGCCAATCGTGTCGCGGCGAACGCAGCGCGTGGAATACGAGGAACTTCAACAGTTCCGCTTTCAGTTACAGTTTTCAGTTGCTGACCGCACGATTCAGAGGCAAAACGAAGACTGAATTTCGCCAGTTGGCGCACTCGTTGTTTTATACGCTCAGAACACGACTCGTGTCTCGGATGGCGAATCGGTTGCGACTTCGGCTTCGTCGCGGACTCGAACCGCACAGCTGCACCATAAACAGTGCTAACAGTGCACACGACTGTTAACAGTGCACAGGAACTTGTGGTGAGTTACTTGGCTAACATTTGCCGATTAAGTTGTCGTTTCTTGTGACAGTCAACGTTTTGTTTTTGTCAGTTGCGAATACACTCGGTGTTAAGCCTGAATATGAATATGAGTATGAGCGTATGTGGCATGCAACAGTTCGTTGTGGAGCAGTTACACTGATTTCTATTTGAATAAAGTGTTGTTTTTAATATATTATATTTCCTATTATTAAATAGGTTCAAATCTTTGCTAACCTAATGCGAGGACATTTAATATTCTGCTTAACTTCTTAGTTTTTAAATTTGGCTCAAATAATTTAATGATTTTTATAATTCTATTTAAGTTGCTTAGAATTGAAATTTGCATGTAAATACGCATTGAAACTCGCAAATAATATGTGCATTTCTTATTTATATTTGTTATATTACAAAAAATGTTAGCACACCATGATTAACATTATCCACTAGCAGCAGGGGCACTTGTCCTAACATTGCTATAAAATTTATCCTTAAACAGTGCACAACTCTGTTAAGTTAACATAACAGTCCGTCTGTTAGTTCAGCTTTCTGCTGTAGGGGTCGCTTTGTAGCACAGTTTTGTCAGCAGTTAACGGTTAACATTCGCTAGCAGGGGTTCTTCTTGCTAACAGCTGTTAAGTAACAAAAGTTAGCAGCTCGTCAAGCTAACAGCTCTGTTAGGCGACAGTTACAGTAACAGAGAGAGGGGTGGGGATGGGGAGGGGAATTGCAACCACATGCCACGCTGACAAACTATTTAAAACAACATAAATATTATATTGAAGATGTAGTACACACTGCCATATGAAAAAAATAAAAGAGACAGAAGGACCCGCTAAGTGGAAAGTGGCGTGGAGGGGGTTGGAAAATGCTAAAAGCAGCGCATAAATAACGACACTGCGCTGGGAAAGCGTACGTACTAATACATATATATATACATACATATAAAATACACACGGGTCACCAGCGACGACGAGAAATAAATTGTATTTAGTTGGGCAATTTATGGGGCACGCTGAGGGCAGCAGCACCGTTAGAAGTATTGCAGCGCACACACACACACACACTCACACACACACACACACACACATGCATAATTCAAGGCAATGTCGATGGCTGTTGCAGTTGCAGTCGCGAGCGGGTGATCGGGTAGAAGGGGAGGGGAAGTCACACAGTGGGCCAAACAGCTGAGATAACAGGGTTTAATTAATCTTATCTTCAAGTTAACATTTTTGGGTTGAAGTAATTAACATTTTAAAATGATGATTATTTTAAACTTGTGCTTGTCTTTTAAACACATTTATAATAACAATATGACACCTTTTCAGAAATATTCAACAGTCATAACTTTCTCTAAATTAATCCGCTTTTCTTTTAAGCGCTTTAAACTTTCATAATTTTGTCAGTACATTACCGAAATCCTAGCGAAATGTTAATTTCATTACTGTTTGAACTTTAATTTTTTAATGCATCAAAATTTTATATTTTTGTAAAATTTAAATTTTTTCCAACACTGTCTCCTTATTAATTCCTATCAATTAATTTTGTTTTTAAATATTTTACATGTTTTTTTTTAACTGATGAAATAAATAAAAAATCTATTTTAAATAGTTTAAGGTTTTTGTAATTGATAAAAACGAATTTACAAAAAAAGACGCTAGTTTTACCATTTGGCCCACTGTGCGCATCGGGAGCGAATTGACGTTTGTTGTGGGTGGAAGGGCGGAGGAGAGGGGAGGTGAAGAGGATGCAGCGGATGCATTGGCGGCATGTCCTGTCTTTGTTTCACTTTGTTATTTTGTTATTTTCAAATTATTTATTGGTCACGATGAAGAGAGAGGATGGGGAGGTAGAGGGAGGGGTTAAGGCCACACAAGCAGCAAGAGGGCCAAAAGCAATGGCTAATGTGTAATTCAATAGAGTAAGTAATGTGCATCAATTTTCAGCTCAATAACGCATGGAATACAAATGCGAAACATGTGCAAATATGTGCAGAGGGAGACAGACGAACAGGAAGAGGGAGAGGGAGAGACAGGGAGACAGGCAGCTGAAAGAGAGACAGAAACACAGACAAACATCCGCAGAAATAAATATCTAATAGCTTCACGCTGTCTCCCCTCTCTCTCCCCCTCTCCCTCTCTCCCCCTTTCCCTCTCTCCTCCTCTCCCCACCCTCTCCATTTCTTGCTAGCCAAGTTTCAAGCTCACTTCGACATTGTGACGCGTTTCCGTTTCCGTCTTGTGGCAGCTTCAGCTTAGAGTGAGAGTGAGAGAGCGGGAAGTGAAGGAGAAGGAGCAGGAGCAGGAGGGAAGAAGCAAGTGGAAGAGGGAGAAACAATGTTGTTTGCTCTTTGCCTTTCGGATGCCTTCAGTTCAGTTCACAGCTCGCAGCTCGCAGCTCTTTATCTATCTGCGTTTATTTGTTTTCGGTGTTGGTTGTTGTTCTTTGCTAACCCTCGACCCGCCCCACTCTCCCCACGGCCCGCTCTCCCCTACCCCTACCCCCCATTTCCCTCCCTTGGCAACTGCAAACGTGGCATAAGAAAAATTGCATTGGGTTTCGCAATTGTTTTTCTTTGGCGCAAATAAAAAATGTAAAATGTGATCGCGAGTTGTGGAAAAATCGTCATTTGTTTGCCAAACGAACTAAGCTTCAAATAATGCGGGAATGGGAAATACCAAGCGAGGCAATGGGAGGGGAAGAGAGGATAGTTGGGGAGGGGGGATCTGAGTAATGCGCATCTTTCAATTGTGTGGAAAATGGAAAATGGAATTCGACAGCAAGCAAATGTATGAATTTATGAGTCGATTCAAGACCATGCAAAGTTGGTCAAAACAAAAGCAGCCAAAAAACAACAGCAACAAGTGGGAGGTGCTCGACTTTCAGGTGCCCAGTACTTATATGATTCTTCGGAGTCTTGATCCATGCGAATAAAATAAAAATTTAAAAAAAAAATAAACTAAGCAATAATTAATATTTAAAAATACATCTTTTTTTAATTCGAGCTCATGGAAGTATTGTCAGAGTTATAGTAAAACTTTTGTAAAACAATTTAAAAAAAAAAATTTATTTTCTAATTTTTTTATAATAATTTAACTAAAACTTAAAAAAATTTGAAACATAAAATTTAAAATATAAATTTATTCTGTTCCTGGATAGTCATCAAAAATAACAGCTCAGTGAAAAAGAGTCGTTTTGACATTTTAAACAAATTCTTAATAATATGATAAAAACCTGCACATGAAAATGGAATCCCGTTGATTTGTTAAATTTTGAAACATTGCCAATTGAAAAGTACAAAAAAAAGTTACCGTTTCTATTGATTTTACCATTACCGTATGTGCGATTTTCTCAATTGCCCTGTCATTTTTTAGTGATTCATTTTTTACCGTCTGATAGATCTTTAATTATTATTATTTGCGATCCCTGGTTATCACAAATCTATCTAACTCTTAACGTCTCTGAGATCTATGTAAATGTTCATACTGACAAACATTTAATAGATGCACAGACTTATAAGCATTTATACCTTTGATTAACTTGGCTAAAAGAGCGAGTGTGGCAGCAACAGCGGCCACTTCATTGTTTCAGCATTGCAAGTCAACAACAACAACAACAGCAACAACCAAAACAAACATACATGGAAAGAAAACAAACTCGAATCGCCTTAACTTGTGACACAAGTTGCATGCAACTGGCAACTGGCAACTGGCAAGTTAGGACCAGGCCGGAACCGAGCTCGAGCTCAAGCACTCGGCCAGTTGGGCGGCTGTTAACTGTTTTGATTGCAGTGCAGTGTTTTTGTTTTTCATTCAAACTTGCCGCTTTATGTGGCAGCTGAGTAATTAACACAAACTTGTTAACTGGGCTGTAAGAGCCAGTTAGCCAGTTCAGCTTTGGGCTTAAATTTCATGCACAATTAGCTTGAATTTGTGGCAAGTTCTGAACGATTCTTGCGGTTGCTGAAGTTCTCACTCGTTCCACACCACAAAAAGCCTACTTGCAACTGCCTCTTATGGCAGCTAATAACTAATAACTTCGATTCCAGATTCCCCTTTAGAAATTTTGACAAATGTTGCCAAAATTGGGTAACAAAAATAAACAACAGAAAACTAGGAAACTTGTTGAGATGCATTTTTAAAGAATGAAAAGTTTGAGTTTATTATTTCAAATTTTAAAATCAATATTTTAGGTATCTAAGTTGAAATTTGGGCAAAAAACCAAAAAAAAAAAAAAATGGAATTTATTTTAGAGTCACGAGATTTTTAATGATTACTCAAATATTTCTAATTGTGAACTTACACATTTTGCTCTTCCTGCTTTAATATTCAGCTTAAATTCTCAAAACTTTTAATGATCATTAAAATATAATATTTTTTCTGATTTTAAATGCAAATTTTACTATTACTGCTTAAACTTTGATTATATTACAGAAATTATCTGAAGAAAAAACGGAAACATTTAACTTCTAAATGCACCTAAATATGTATATATTATTTCTGTAGAGAGATATTTCAAATTAAGCAACAATTTTTAAAAAACTTTAATTATAAAGTTAAAATTGGATCAAAATATTTCAAAGGCAATGTCAAAAAAAGGCAATTTCTGCTCAACATTTTGCTTAAATTGCAGAAGAAGCAATTTAATATAAATTATCAATAATTATTTATTACTATTTACTAGGTATTGCACAATTTGTGTACCTGCAGTAAACATTTTTCTTATTGCCTTTTGTTACTTTTCGCTTAGTTTTTTTCATCATAATCTAGTATTCTTTTTGTTTTTGTAAATATACGGCTGCTCACGTGTCGTATGCTTGATGGAATGAAAGCAATCTAACATTTCGAGACTAAAAACGTGCGATAAATCGCAAAATCTTTGATATATTGGACATTATCACTTTGCTCCAGTTAATTAAAAATGTTGCCAGTAAATTGCAGCTGTTGTAGTCCTAAATACATATATATGTATATATACACATACATACGTATTTATGCCCTTCTAATTCTTGGCTCACGACTTGCCAATGTGAATTTCAATTTCAATTTGTTCTACAAATTGCAAGGCCCAAGAAAAAGAGGGAAGCTAAGGGAAGTGAGGGGAACTGAAAGGAACTGAAGGGAGGAGGCTCATCAATTGAATGTGCAGCGAAGCCGTGTCCTCTAAGTATGTGTGTGTGTGTGTGGCCCATGTGATTGCTTGTCAGGGCCAAAAGAAGAACGAACGTTGGTCTGTTCAGACTTGGCTTCTTCTTATCCTTCGTTTGCTGTCCTTTTCTCTGTCCCTTCCCAGTCCATTTTCTGTTCTGCTCTGTCCTGTCCTGGACTTGGCTACACACATGAACTCAGACTCAGACACAAACTCAGACTGAGACAATTTTCACCTCGACTGCAGCTCATAAATTTCACAAAGTGGAAAATTGCTCAATTTATAAGTTTTCAAGGTGTTGATTGCCTTTGAAACTGACACGTCTAAAACGAGCTTCCCCTAATCGATGTTGGCGTATAAAAATAGATGTCAGAATAAAAAATATAATAAGGGTTGTAAATTTACATTTTTATTTAAAAATCAAAATATGTATTACACTTAATTAAATTTTAATTAAAATTTATTCTTTAATTGTGACACAATCTTTGCATAATGTAAAAGAGATCAATACAAAATGAAAATTGTTTATGGATTTTTTCATATTTAAGTTTTATGTACAAGTCTTTATTTTTGATCTATTATAAATAAAAAGATGGCTTTTTTTACCGAACATTTTGTTTTATAATACAGTCGAACTTCCCTAACTCGAACTTTCCTAACTCGAATTTCTCCGTAACTCGAACAAAAATATTGGCCCGTACTTCTGTAAGTCGAATTTTTCAAGAAAATCTCCAATAAAGTTTGAATTTTTTTTTCTTTTCTGCTTTATACTTTTGTTACCGGATCGTTTGAATATGTTATATTGATTAACATTAGCATATGGTGATGTAATATGATAAAATATTGCATCAACAATTTTTTAGGCTTGTGAAATTGCTATAGGAAAGATGATTGAAATGTACTTATTTGTCAGCGCACCAGCTCAATAATATTTATCATGACACCAGCATGTGTATTCAAATTTTAATCTCTTTAAGAAATTTTTAAACTTATTTGTTAAGAAATTGAAAAGTGGACCAGTTTTCATTATATTAAAAAATGGAAAATTAATTATGTCATTTGAATCGGGAACGTCTTCTGAATAAAGCAAAAGAACGATAAAACCTATTTTTGAGAATATCGACAGGTGTTGAACAAACTGGAATTTTTTTTGTTGAAAATAACAAGAAAAGTTTGCAATTTGAAATGAATTTATGAACGAATGCATTTGTAGTTTCTTTAAAAAAACTAAAACAGAAAAATTTCCTAACTCGAAGTCTCCCTAACTCGAACTTTTTCGTGGATAATGGTGATTCGAGTTAGGGAAGTTCGACTGTATAATTAAAATTTAAATTGAATTTAATTGAATTTTTATGTGTACATAAATAAATAAATAGCTCTGTTTTTTTTTTGACTTTTATAAAAGTTTACATATGATTTACCCATTTTATTTATCAAAAGTCTTAAGAAATTCTTTACTTTTCTTAAACATTCCAACTAAAAATATTTCTTATTTTTTCGTGCTTTATTGAATTTTGTTTTGCAATTTGAATAAGTTCTATCTGCCATTCTTGGCCAAGAGAGAGCGAGAGAGAGACAACTCACTTAATAATTTGTTTATACGCCTCTAATCACTCACACTCAATTGGCCAAGCCCCCTCTTCCCACTCCCACTCCCCCCTTCGCCTGTTTACATCGTTTGCTTGTCAGCAGCAAATCAGTAAAGAACCGCAGATGAACCAAAACCAAAAACCGATTGTCGCTTAGCATTCAACTCGTGTGTCCGTCCGTCTTTCAGTCTTCTCTCTGTCCATTCATCTGTCTCTCTCTCTCTCTCTCTCTCTCTGGCACTCTTGGCTCTTGGCTGGTGACAGGCAACAACAAATGTTCAAAAATTTGTTAACATCAAAAAGTACATTAAAGGCTCAAAGAATGCGCTTTCGTGCGGAAATTGCTTACGTGCGTGGCATTAACAAATGACATTCTCTCTCTCTCTCTCTTTCTAACCCTCTACCCCTCTACCCCTCCCCCGTCTCCCTCTCTCTCTCATTCGGCGTATAAGAGCACTCTCTCTTTGGTTGAATGCTACTCCTGTTTAGGGGTTGCATTTTGTACGCCTTGTGTGGAACGTGTGGAACTTGTCGCTTTGTCGCTTTGTCGCCGAGCCTTCAACCATTGGCCAGCGGTGGTGAGTTCTCTTCTATCCCCCTGTTTGGCTTGTGCGCATCAATGGCAACAGCAACAAGTGTGGTGAGTTTGAGACTCGCAAGCAACGGCAGCTGTGGAGACTTTTAACAGACCGCTGTTAATCTTAACAGTGCGGCGTTTATTAGCAGAAGTAAGAATTGAGAAATATTTTTTTTATTTATGTTTAGTTATTTATTATGTCGATTTTT
>JBAMBJ010001636.1:0-12816 GCA_037043495.1 Drosophila recens
AATCATAGCTCGCAAATAACTGTCGACCGTTTTTTTTCTTGCGCTCTCGTTGCGAGCACAACCGAAAAAGTTCGTACTCTCTCGCTCTCGCTCTGAGCAGAGACTCTTGCTGTCTTCATTTATGCTTTCTGTTGAGCTCTTTTCGTTGAGCTCTTTGTATGTCGGTCTTTCAATGAGCAGTGCGTAAAGAGCGAAACGAAAAACGCTCGCACAATGAGACTCAGCAAAAGACCGTTTGACCGAAAAACTCAACGCAAACGGTCTTCTCCCAAATTAAATTTAAAGAATTGGGGCACTTTTTTATTCGTGTCTCTTCCCATTTTGCACAACAAATATTTGACAACTTCACACACTCAATTCACGATCGCAATTAATGAATTTCGTCTGCAAAACAGACGCTTAGTGATTTGCTTGCCTATGCGTGTGAATGTATACCAATACATATGCAAAATACCGTTTGCTTCATTGAACACGACGAAACGGTATTGGAACAACGAGAACAAAACAAAATAGAAAAAAACGTTTTCGCTCCGAGCGCGAGCGAGCTCATTTAAGAACCGAAAAAACAGTTGCTCGCTGAGTCTTTTCGTAAAGAGTAAGCAAAAGACACTTATTTGCAGACAACGAGAAACGGTCGACAGTTATTTGCGAGCTATGATTTAAATGTATTACGTCTGGCCATTTTCAGCCATACGGATTTTAGTGTTGTCATAAATTATAACAAAAAACAATTTTAATAGATTAACCCTTAAAATAGAATTGTTTTATTAAATTTGAAAATATACAAAACTATTTATTTTCATTGAACGAGAAATTTAAATCACAAAATCATCATTGAAATTGTTAGTTTCATAAGAATGTGCATGAAAATATTACACTCATATGTTTGTCCTAATAAAATCAAGTTTATTTCTGTTTCGGAAAAGGATAATTTAATTTGGAAGGGAAAGTAGTATGTGGGTGAAGTTATTCAAAAAAAATATACTTTTAACACAAATGATTTGATGCAGATTTCTTAAAATAATCTTATCATTTAGTTTTCTTTTGAATGACACAAACATTTTCTTAACCAATTAAGTACCCGTGGAAAATTTAGAACTTTTGTAAAGTGTTTTTTTTTTCAATTTTTTCCTCGATTCTTCAAACGATTCTTAAGAGTGACTGCAAAAAAAAATTTTCAAAAATATTTTTCCTAGTATTTTTATAATTTTTTGAAAATTCTAAATATGACTATTTTAACTTAAAATAACTTTTAACTTTTAACTTAAAATAGTCATATTTAGAATTTTCAAAAAATTATAAAAAACACTAGAAAAAATATTTTTGAAAATTTTTTCAATATATTTTTCAAAAATATTTTTTCTATTTTTAAATATTTTTGAAAATTTTTTTTTGCAGTCACTCTTAGAATTGTTTGAAGAATTTTTTTGCATCAAAATATTTTTTGTAAAAAATCGAGGAAAAAAGTGAAAAAAAAAACACTTTCACAAAAGTTCTAAATTTTCCACGGGTACTTAATGGGTTAAGAAAATTTTTGTGTCATTCAAAAGAAAACTAAATGATAAGATTATTTTAAGAAATCTGCATCAAATCTTTTGTGTTAAAAGTATATTTTTTTTGAATAACTTCACCCACATTTACTTCTTACCCTGAGTGTATGTAACTAGAACAACTTTTAGTTTTGAAACATTGCCAAGCGGAGACTATACGATAGCCGCTCCTTGTTAAAATAAATTTAAAATATTTTTTATTGCAAACCTTTAGGCACTCACATTGCTTGAAACATAAATCAGCCATTACTACAGTTCTATTTTTCGATCTTGTTGCTATTAAATAGAACGATAGCTTATAATAATAGATATAGTTTAGATTCAAAAACTATGTTATATTCTAAGAACTGTGCGTTTCTAATATTATTTCCATCACTGTATATGTGTGTTCACCCTGGACTCACTAGTTTGTGGAGCCACCTCATCTGTCTCTGTGTGTGTTTGTGTGTGTGTGTGTGTGGCAGGGCTAAAAGCGGAAGGAAACAGTTAATACTTCTGTCTGTTATGCGCTTACTTCCTGTCTCCATTAAAAGTCATTCTTTTGGATAATCCTTTTGGCAACATTATGGCAAGTATTAAAAAGTTTTTTGCACCAACTTGGTACACAGCATCAGCATCAGCATCAGAGCATTAGACTAGACCAGACCAGACCAGACCACATCAGTTCTCCCCCCTTCGTTCCCTCCTCTATCTTTAAGCCGCACTCTTTGCTCCTTTCTAGACTGCTCACTTATTACCTAGCAAAAGTTTTGCAGATTCTTTTGCTGTTGCGGGTTGGATTTCAAATTGTTGTTTGTGTTTCTGTCTCTCTGTCTGTTTGTCTGTTTGTCTATTTGTCTCTCTGTCTGTTTCCCTGGCACTCTTTTTCATATGTGACCATGTGTTTGTTGCTGCGGCTTTTTCCCCGCCTGATGATAACCATAAATATTGTGCCAGTGGGTTTGTGTAATAGAAAATGTTTTGTAAGTACTTTGGCTCTGTCATTTTTTACGCTTTTTACGCTATTTCGTTTAGATGTCCAATTTCTGTTTATTGGATGCCTGCAACTTTACGCAACTTATAGATTGTTCCATAAATCAGCAACATTTGCAACGCGAAGCAAGCGTTTAAGGCTGTTTGCGAGTTTAAAAAGTCGCCGACAGCGCGAGCTTTAGTCGATGCATTTTATGTATATTATTTTTGCATGCAGTGTGTGTATTTCATTATTGAAGATTTTTGGTGTGTTACAAATCGCTAACAGCATTTATCACAATCAACTTAGGCGCGTTTCTAACTAGGCCCAGCAGTTGTTTTTATTTTGAAAATGAATATAAACGGTCTTTGTTTTTGCCTTGCGTGTTTTGTTGCTCTTCCATTTTCCATTTTCCATCATCATCGTCAGCTACCTGTTGTTGGCCTCTGTCGACAAATTATTCAAATTTCGACTGCACTGCGGCCAAAAAAAAAGGTGAAGCTGAACTTCAGCCCAAAACGTGTTTGGCATCAATAAAAATGCTTCAGGCAAAAGCACAAAATACAAAGGGGGCAAAGGCTAAAATGACACCAGCGGCCATATTGTTATATACGCGTATGTTTACACACACACTCACACACACACACACACACACACACGCCATTAAAATATGCTAATGTGAGTGTATGTGTGTGTGTGTGTTTTTAGTGAATGTGTTTTTTATGCAAATTGATATTGTTGGCAACGTTTGTCGCCCTTCTCCAGTTCCCTCTTCCCCATCAGCAAGAAACTCTTATTGCGTGTTCTTTTCCTATGAAAAATTGACACCTCATCAATTTTCAATAGAAATCAATGTCCCACAACCACACACACACACACAAACACACTTCGCTTTTGGTGAGTGTGTATGTGTGTTTGTGTGTGTCTCTCTGATTGAGCTGCGCCCCTTAAGGATAATAGTGCTGCTATTGACATGTCCTCCCCATGACACACGCTCCCTGGGGAGCTAATCATTGTACATTTTATGGTTTCGCATTGACCAAAGGGTTAGCTAACAAATCCACACATTATTAAAAAAGTCAACCTGTCACAATTCAGTACAGTAATGGACAAAAAAAAAACTTTCAGTTCGATAAAGAATTGTTTTTGGAACTATTCTCTATATATTTAATGATACAAAAAAAAAGAAGAAACGATAATTTTGTTTTTGAAATTTTTAAAATAGCTTTGAAAAAAACATTTTTTTTTAGTTTCATAATTTTTGACTAATTCCTGTTTAGCTCTGTTTCAAAATTTAACAAAACAACTGGATTCTATATTATAAAAAATTTGTTGAGATGTCAAAATGAATTTTGCTTCTATTATTTTTTTCATTACTGTATATAGAAATGCGATTATTATTGCTGCAATATATATAATTATTTTTCAACTCTGAATTTGCTCAACATATCCTAAGCAAAAAAGAAGATTTTTTCGGGCTTAACTTTCAGTTTATTATTAAAATTATAAATTATTTATTTATTTATTAATTTTTTTGTAGTTTGTTTTTAGCTACGAAAATAAAACTTAAATTTGTGTATCGACTAAATATAAATATATTAGCAAAGCATTTCTGAAAAGCTTTTCCAAAATAAAAACAGCTGTTGCTCTCCCCTTAAATTTTTCGCCACGATCTGCAGATGGAAATGAAAAAGCTGAGAGAGGAGAAAGCTTTTCAATGCTCGGAACACACTCAATGATAGCGCAACGTAATTCTGAAATATTTTTGCTGTAAGAATTGACCGAAAATGTTGTGCTTCATGTGAAAATTCCAGAGTTGGCAAACAGAAAATGTGGCAAGGAATTGCGTTTATTTGCTGCATGTGGAGTGCATTTCTGGTGCACAACAGTCTGCAGCAACAAATCAACATTGGTGAGAACAACAACAGCAACAACAGCAAAAACAATAACATATTTTCACATGTATTCACATAAAATGAAATAACTTCACTCAGGTGCTTTTTTCTACGACAATGAACTGGAGTTGGAGAAAGAGTTCATGGATGTGGTGAATGCCATTAATGGACCCGAATCCGAGGCAACGTTCCCATTTGTTCCGCTGATAAAACGCCTCAAACCCGAAGATAACAGCCTTATTTTGCAGGAACACGGTAAGAAATTCTTCTATTACTTTAATTTTATTGCGATATTGAGCAATGTGTATTCTAAAAAACTCTTCGCTTTCAGCTTGCGATCTCATAGATAATGGTGTCGCAGCTATTTTTGGACCAAGTTCAAAGGCGGCAAGTGGTAAGAAACAAGGGGCAAGATACTAACAAAAAAACGTAGACAGAAAAGCGCACAGAGCAAAATCGTGGAGAATTTTGTGTAGAACGCGCAAGCAAAATAAAAATAATAAAGCTATGAGAAGAAAAGAGAAGAGAAGAGAAATGAAAGCTTGCCGAATGAATGATTAGTAAAGCGGACAGAATAATTCTTAGATTTGTTTGTAAACAGAGAGAAACAATTGGAAAATTCTTTCTCATTAGTAGATTCTGATTTGATAGAAAGTGGATTAAAGGAAGTGTTACTTTATCAAGTACAACGTAATTGACAAGAATTAACACATTAAAGAAAAGATAATTCAATTAGAAATATTTTAAATTTTACTATTGAGAGAAAACAGAGAGAAACATTTGGAACATTCTCTCTTCGACTTATTAGTATATTCAGATTTGATATAAAGTGTTACCTAAGTATCTTTCCCTATTTTAAAATTCTACACCTGTATCTATGTGAAATAAATTTTGTAAGATTATCAAGTTTTAAACTAATCAAGACAGCGTTTAGGAACTTAGGTAAATCATTCTTTAGGGTATCCGATAGTTGAGCCCTTTTTTGTTCTTTTTTTATTTACACCCCCTTTAGATATTGTTGCCCTGGTCTGCAATAACACTGGCATACCGCACATTGAGTTTGACGTCGCCGACGAGGAGCATCTGGAGGAGAAGCCCAATCACCAGATGACGCTTAACCTCTACCCCTCTCAGCTGATATTATCCAAGGCCTACGCGGATATTGTTCAGAATCTCGGATGGCGCAAGTTCACGGTAGTCTACGATGCCGACGATAGTAAGTTAATATGCCTTCGACTCCTCCAATTGTGACTGAGATTCTTCTTTTAGCCAAGGCCACAGCCAGACTGCAGGATATCCTGCAAATGCGGGAGCTGCATAATGATGTGGTGCGAGTGCGCAAATTTAAAAGGGACGAGGACTTTCGTGTGATGTGGAAGAGCATCAAGGACGAGCGACGCATCGTCCTCGACTGTCCACCCGATTTGCTCGTGGACCTTCTCAACACATCCTCCGAGTTCGATCTGACCAAACAATACAATGTGTGTGTCGACCATTAACCATGCAATTTCTGTTCTTGTCAAATTCATGTCTTAGCTAATTGCAGAACATCCTGTTGACCAACTTGGAGACCTACAACGATAATCTGCAGGATCTAACAGCGGACAATGAGACGTTTGCCGTGAATATAACCGCGACACGTCTTCTACTCAATCCCGATCCTCAAGCGGTAAGTGATTCCCATACACTCAAAAAAAATTAAGATTTTCATAACTTAATCAGGAGTGAGTTAAGATTTCCGTAACCTCAAGTGCAAATGTTCTTAAAAGCTGACTGAGTTCGAAATTTCCTAAATATTCCAAAACGATAATATTTTGTACTAGAAGTATTATCATATTTAAGTTAGTTTGAGTTTCGAAATTTACTAGTTAACTTCCATTAAAATCGCGCCAGATAACAAAATTAAATACCATTTATTTAAAGTTTCTGTCGGTATTCTGATATTTCCAAATATGCTTGTTTAAAGTCATTTGTATGCGGCTAGAATAAGTTGAGAATTCTAAGACGCAAGAATTAAAAATATAGCTTCAACATATCGTTAAATACTTGATTCAAGATGTACAAAACAATCTTAACATTTTCAGAATCATTTAAGTTCAAGTTCGGACATATGATGATGGGAAAAATAATAGAAACGATACTTGTCTTTTTTTTTTTGCAATATTTGAAAATTTACTAAAACAACGGAATTTAATATTCATGTCCAGCTCTTTTTTATATTATTAAAAGGGAGACTGTCCAAATGACTGTCGTTTCTATCCTTTTCCTTTCAAGTGTAGTTCTCTAAATCATTTCTGACATCGATCATTCGTTCCCACAGTATCTGCATCAATACGGCTATGTGACCCAGCAGGACAACGTGGTCTTCGAGAGCAGCGAGCCCAGTCGGACGCTGCTGCACGACCTGCTGCACGATGGGCTCCAGTTGTTCGCCCAGGCCTGGAGGAATGCGACGTACTTCTATCCGGATCGGATGTCGGTGCCACGGATGAGTTGCGACTTCGACTCTGTCGCCTCGGGTGGTCGCACCTGGCAAATGGGTCGCTATTTGACGCACCTAATGAAGGGGGTAAGTGGACTGACCTGTGACCCCACTCTCCGACCCGCTCTCTGATGAGCTGTGAACTAATCCCTGCTGTGCACAGACTTCCGGCATGAATGGCACGAACTTTCGCACCAGCCATTTGCAGTTTGACGAGGATGGACAGCGCATTAACTTCAATATTGAGATTTATGATCCCGCCGACAACATTGGCATCGCCGTCTGGGACACCAGGGGTCAAATCACCCAGCTGAGCACGAAGGCGAAGGTCCACAAGAAGATTGTCTACCGCGTCGCCACTCGCTTCGGTCTGCCCTACTTCGACTACAAGAAAGATGCCCTGGAGCTCAATCTGACCGGGAATGCGATGTACGAGGGCTACGCCGTCGACTTAATCGATGCCATTGCCCAGGAGGTCGGATTCGACTACGTCTTTGTGCCCGTGGCGGACCAGGAGTACGGCAAACAGGACAAGGACACCAAGCAGTGGAACGGCATCATCGGTGAAATTATCAACAATGTGAGTTCAATCAAAAAACGTTCAATATCAGAAAGAATGCAGAGCAAGAAAAAAAAAGGTGCACGCCAAAAATATTCAGTCTTCGCACGCTGTAGATTTATTAAAAAACATGTAATAATAGGAACACTTAAGCCCCATTCAGACGAGCACTTTTTCACTGACACTTTTTGTCAAAAAGCTGTCCGTGACGCTTTGAAATTTTGTGTGGTTACGCCACACGGACAGCTTTTTGACAAAATGTGACAAAAAGTGTTGGTGAAAAAGTGCTCGTCTGAACGGGGCTTTAGTAACTTTTTTAATATAATAAAAAACCGCGTTGATTTAATTTAGCCAAGATTTTAATATATTTTGTTTAAGACAGCAGTTACCTTTATTTCAATTTTTTTTTAAATTCTGCAGTGTGAAAGGGCCTAATTTTAAATTTAATTGTTGCTTTTTTAAGTAAGAATAACATTAAGAACAAAATCATGTCAAAATTAACAAAAATTAACAACTTTCAAGTGGAATGTAATTTTTATCAAGGTGTGACCTCTACATTCATTCTGCATTACAATCATGCGCCTTTTCCCCGCTGAATGATTTAACAACTCCCATTTCAAAACTAGGACGCCCACATGGGTATTTGTGACTTGACCATCACTCAAGCTCGTCGCACGGCCGTTGACTTCACGGTGCCCTTCATGCAGCTCGGAGTGAGCATCCTGGCCTACAAGGGATCCCACAAGGTGAAGGAGCTGGAGGCCTATTTGGAGCCCTTCGCCGTGGAGGTGTGGCTCTGGATTCTCATCGCAGTGTTCGCCATGTCCTTTCTGAAGGTGATCATAGCGCGGTCAGTATGAATTTCTCTTTAGCTCTCAACAATTTTCTCAATGTTCTTGCCTCATTTCAAAAAGCATTGCGAAGGCCGAGTGGGAGAATCCGCATCCCTGCAATCGAGATCCGGATGCATTGGAGAATCTTTGGCATCTGCACAACACTTTCTGGCTGACAGTGGCCTCCATAATGACGGCGGGCTGTGACATTCTGCCCAAGAGTCCACAGGTCCGATTGTCCGAGGCGACTTGGTGGATATTCGCCATTATTATAGCCAACTCGTACACGGCCAATTTGGCCGCCTTTCTGACCAGCTCCAAGATGGAGGGCAGCGTGACCAGCCTCAAGGATCTCAGTGGTCAAACGCAAATCAAATTCGGGACTATCAACGGCGGAAGTACCTACAATTTACTGGCCGAGTCCAATGAGACCGTCTATCGTCTGGCCTTCAATCTGATGAACAACGACGATCCCTCTCCCTACACTAAAAACAATGACGAGGGCGTTGAGCGGGTCATCAGCAGCACCGGGGAATACATGTTCCTCATGGAGACAACCACACTCGAGTATCATCGCGAGAAGAACTGCAATCTGCGATCCGTTGGAGAGAAGTTCGGGGAGAAGCATTACGCAATTGCCGTTCCCTTTGGCGCCGACTATCGCTCCAACTTGAGTGTCGCCATACTCCGACTGAGTGAACGGGGGGAGCTCTACAATCTGAAGCAAAAGTGGTGGAAGCGCAACAGTTCCCACTGCTTTGAGGAACCCGAATCCGGTGGCACCGCAGACATGAACTTCGAGCAGCTTAGAGGCATCTTCTACACCCTCTACTTGGGCATTCTGATCGCCTTCATCATCGGCATCGTCGAGTTTCTGCTCTACGTTCAGCAAGTGGCACTCGAGGAGCATGTGAGTCCAATTATCAATCCCAATTAAAATATTATAATTGATTGAAAAATTTGCAATTAAAATTCTAGTGGTAGGGAAACTTAGATAGTTGTAGAAACCACATCAATGACAAGTTGGAGTATTTTTCACCTTGGTTTATATAAAGTTATGCCTCTTACAATCCAAAATGTAGGGGTTGGGAAACTCCTAACTAAAATATTACTAATCAAAAATATTTTCAATTAAAATTTTTAAATTTGTGATAAATTAATGGTAGTAAAAACCACAATCAATATTAGTAACAATTTAGTAACTAACTATCCAGCTAAAAGTATAATAAAACATAAATAGTATATATAAAATTTAAACCATTTAAAAGAAATTTTTTTTTTTTTAGTTTTTACTTTTAATAATTTTTTGATTGCTGGAAAAACTTCAGAACATAGAGTTATGTCTATTTTAAGTGTTAAACCAAGACAAGCGCCTTAACGTATGCAGTAATTTGTGTATCGCTGCAGTTTAAAATTAATAGATACAAATAATATATATTTAAATAAAGTAAAGGGAATCTTTTAGTTGGAAAGAACGCTAACTTAAATTCTTGTTTATTTTTTTTTATTTTGCAGCTGACCTTTAAGGAGGCCTTCATAAGGGAAATCAAATTTGTGCTGCGCATTTGGAACAACAAGAAGCCCATTACGAGTCCCAGTCCCTCGTCCAGCCTCCGGACCACGCCCCTTCGATCCATTGAGAAGCGCTCCATGGAGCGGACGCCCAAGTCAACACATCGCATTGTCCTTGGCCGTTCCTCGGAGGAGATGCGTGAGTTGCCACCGCCCTCCCGTCCCCGTCCTCGTGCCTCCTCCAGTTGCAGTATCAGTAACAGCAACAGCGTAGTAGTGAAAGGGGAACGGAAAAGGGAAAGGGGACGCGGAGGCGAACGGGAACGGGAAGAGGAAGCACGCGTCTAATGTTGCTATATGTATGTTATGTTATTTTCTGTGCTCTTCAGTTATTTGCAATAATAAAACTACGCCCCTCATTTGGCCCATAATCAATTTGAAATTTCTTTAAGCTTGAAATTACTTGGCAGTCGACGAGTCCGCGGGGCAAACTCGTTGATTCTTTCTTTTGGATTGGATTGGAAACACGAATCACGGAACACGAGACTCTTCATGTTGCATAGCTCAGCAGGAACTTAAAACTCGCTTCGCTTCACAGCCTGAAACTCTCTTTACACCCCTTGCTCCCCTATTGTTCTCTTTCTCTTACTCTCTTTCTGTCTCCCTCTCCAACACTCTCGATTTTCTCTTTACACGCAGAGTAAAAATGTAGCAAATTTCGTATTAAATAGAATATATATTTTAAATATGATTTAATTAAAAACATGTTTAAATGTCAAAGTTGATTTAAATTAAAGACCATATTTAGTTTAATGTTGAGTCCACCAAACACACAGTTTCCAAGAGATAAGGATTTTTTTTTTGCTAATGAACGTTAGCTACTATTATTAGCTTTCATTCTACCTAATCGCAACAAGCTCGGCCAAATAGAACGGTAGTAATGGCTGATTTAAGCCTTTAAGCAATACCTGTGCCTAAAAGTATGCCATAAAAAATATTTGATAATCATACTTATATAAGCAACGGGTATCCTATAGAAGAGAGCTCAATTCTAGCCCTTCCCGCTTGTTTGTTTTCTTACAAATGTGTAATTCCTTGAATTCAAATGTTTAATTCAAAGTGTAAATATTGAATATTTCAGTGCATTTTTCTCTGGGTGTACTTGACGTAATTTTCGTTTATTGCTGCCTTTTGCCGCTTTTGCCACAACAGCGAAGCTGGCAAAGGAGATGGAAGGAAGCTGCCTTCACTTCAGCTTGTCAATTGCGTTATTTGAGCTTATTGACATTTTATATCCGCCAGAAACTGATGAAACTCCCCTCTCCCTCCCTGTTCGCTGCTCGCTGTTCACTGTGCGCCATCATGAAAATTATTAAAGCAGCTCCCGGCGAAGGACAAATGATGCTAGAGGAGGAGGAGGAGGGGGAGATGGAGGAGGATGTTAAGGAGATGAAGGGGGAGTTGGCGACTTGTATCTGTGTTGTTGTGTCGCCTTTGGCCTTTGTTGGTTGCTGTAAAATGAGCAGCTTTCCAGCCACGTCATGAACATGGGCATCCCACATCGATGTTGACATCGAAGCCAACTGCATTTTGGGTTCAGTTCAGTTCAGTTCACATTGCATTCACATTCCGTGACCAGGATCAGGACACAAGTGTCCTTTGCATCCATTGCTCTCTTCTCCTCTTGTTTGTCTTTGTATTTCAGCTTGTGTTCTTTTTAATTATTTTGTTGTTTGTCGTGAAGTGGCTTTCACGCTACGTGTGTCTGTAATTTGAGCAGCTTTTACACTCGCAGCTGTTGACGGAATAAAACTCCGAGTTCGGGTTCGAGTCCGACTCAAAGTCCGAGTCCCGAGGCTGGTGGAATTGAAATTGAGCTTGGACTTTTTGGTCCAGCCGTATACATCGAACCCAAAAGCAGCAATATCATTAATGTCAATAAACAATTTTACAGAGTCACAATTTTATATAATTTAAAATGTTTTGTAGCTTTTGTAGAACCACGAAGTAATTCTTGATAAGTTTTTTACACAATGAATTTGTATAGTAGGAATTGAAGGGTTTTTAGCAGATCAAAAATACTTAATTCAAAAATTTGAGATAATAAAAAACAGTGCCCCAAAATTTAAAATATCGAATTTTGTGACAAACAATATCAAATTTAATATATGAATTATTTTATAAAAATGTTTGGCATTCGGCATTGCTATTGACTATCATTAATGAGAGCAACAGCATTTAGGTTTTACCATCATACGCATCACTTTGTATGAGTAATTACGACCGCGCCAACTACTCCAATACATGCCTCTGTATTCCAGAAAACTCTCATAGTTCCCATTTAAGTAGAGGCCAAAAAGATTGCTATATCAATAGACTGAATCAGTATACTGTAACTAATGCAAATACCATGTAGACTTACCTATAAGTACAGTCTTTGATACCATACCACCAGCCACCCAAGCGATGAAGCGCACAATTGTTTTTTGTTTCACTGTTGTCGCTATCATATGTTGTAAATTTCATATTCGCATGACTCCTCAGAGAATCGCCCATATCTCCCACATAGGTGCCCAGTTTAGCCATAACATATTTATCAGTCTCGGTGCCAATCAGAAACTCATCGTACCTCGCAAATCGTTTGTTACCGTCAAAGTCCTCGAGGTAAATGTAAAGCTCGTGTGGCTGTGATACGGTTATCGCATGCAGTTTGTCCAACCCGATAAAGAAATCGCCTGTCAGATTTCCGAAACCGCGTTTATATTCTGCCCAATTTCGGTAGAAGTTCAGGTTGCCATTATTTCGCGATGCAATCACAGTCCAACCAGGACCAGCTAGATCGGAATTACACAGCACTTCGAGGGGTTCCAGCCCAAAAACTTTTATGAAGTAAATGCCATTGGCATCCCAGTGAGTCGGACAGGCAGAATCGTATGATCTGAAAAAAAAAATGCATTTCATTGGTACCCAAAATGCCAAAAGCCTATCCCATGGGATAGGAGCTCATTGTTCTGACGACATCGCAGGCGACAC